>JAGFPH010004553.1:90137-100922 GCA_018207615.1 Philaenus spumarius | reverse complement strand
AAAACTTTCTCAGTCGAACATCATTATGAAGGGGGCAAATTTGTTGCTTGTTTCTAAATTGTTTAGCTAGAAAGCTATTCAATCGATTAGGATAAAACCTTCTCAGTCGAACAATTTTATAAAGACGGCAGATTTGTTGTATGTTTCTAAAGGGTTTAACTAGAAAGCTATTCTATCGATTAGGATAAAACTTTCTCGTCGAACATTATTATAAAGAGGACAAATTTGTTGCTTGTTTCTAAAGGGTTTAACTAGAAAGCTATTCAATCGGTTAGGATAAAACTTTCTCAGTCGAACATTGTTATAAAGAGAGCAAATTTGTAGTCTGTTTTACAGACATTTATCTAAAAAACCTACTCAATCGATACGAATAAAACTATCGTAGGCATTAAAAAGGTATTAAAAAGATATCAAATTTATGGTTTGGTTTTACAGAAGTTATTATAAAGATGAAAAATTTCGTGTTTGTTTATCAGATATTTATCTCGAAACCCAGCTATTACGTTAAGAGTTTTGCAGTTGAATAATATTAGAAATGTTATACCAATTCTCTTAACTTGTTAATTTTTAAAAAAAGATTTTTTTAAATTTTTTTTATTAAAGTTGGATATTTTTCATATTCGTTTCACAACTTGAACACCAAGTACAACAGCAGAGGAATGTATCTCTCTCATCTTTATGCAGAATTCATTGGGTAAAAATAACCGTACCATGAAATTATGTTCTGCCGAATATCACTAGTTCACGTTTTACTATAGCGGATCCGGGTTGTCGTTGGACCTCTAAAACGCCTATTTCCTGAAAAGGGAAATTAGATGAAAATGAGCTTTCCGTTTTGGTGGATCGTTTGTTAAACGGCCCATAACGCACGCTCGCCAGTTTTAAAAAGTCAGTCAATTGTGAAACACCACACAACAGTGCTTTGTCGAGTAAACTGGAAAATATCGATTATTCGATACTCGCTTGTATAAATTTAGTCGACAAAATCTTCTTCCGGATTTAATAAATCCGTCGTAGGAATTTAAAACTATTAGCGGCCCTTTATGACTAATTTGGCAACGCTGTAGAAGACACACAAACACTATTTGCAATAGCATAGGCGGGGTTTGGGAAGCCCAATAATATTATTGCATGAGTCATACAGGTCCTAAACTTGCCTCATCAAAAAAAGTCAGTTTTACAGGAGGGAGGAAAATCTGTTTCGCTACGATTTCTTTTCAAACCCTTCGACCGATGAATGTATACAAATCATGTTTACTCGTCAAAATGAAATAATGGGCTGAGAAGCCAAGGGGTATAAGTGTAGTAAGTTAGTTTTGAGAAAACTCAGTTTAAAGTTAAACCGTTCAAATCAAATCCAGTTAAAACCGTGATCACTAAAACTACTATATTTTTAATTGCTAGGTTCTAGACTAATAACAACAAAGATTAATTTGATTTTCATCCTCTTATTCTTTGTTATCAGCCAATGTTTTATAAAAATTGTCACTTGTACAACTGGGCTGTTAACACGTTCACTGCTAAGGACGCAGATGTGAGCTTGACACTGAACACTGATAAGCGGCCGACGAACACGCCAACCCGCATATTGGGAGTATTTTCAATACACAGTGTAATGCGTGCTTCGCACGCCAACTCCCGTTTTTGGAGTATTTTCAATACACAATGCATTGGGTGCTTCGCACGCCAACCCCCGTATTGGGCGAATTTTGAATACGCAGAGCATTGCGTGCTTCGCACTCCAATTTTACGCCTATGTGCTATGAACGCACATGTGCGTCCGCTTTAAAATATTAGTGATTATGTCGTAGGAAGGATCAAAATAAAATAAGTTCTGCTCATTTATGCTATAATTATAAAAAATAAAAGGTCAGCTCCTAGTATAGGAAATACGAAATTTGCGTAGCAGTGAACTTGTTAACAGGAATTAGAAGTTATGTAAAAAAACATAGGTTTCAAGTAAATTACCTATGTAAAGTAAAGCCACTTGCATCACATGTACCCCTTGGCTTCTAAGCTAAAAAACTCTTCTACGAAGTCGGGTTTTTTTCCCGCTACTAGACCTCAGCACACGATAGACTTACAGTTATATTCCTTGGTCACAAACATTTTAAAGTGTTGAAGAGCCAGTTTCTGCACTTAACTCCATTATTCAAAAAATGTCACCTGTACCCTTTGGCTTCTCAGCCCTTCAAATGAAATATATTCAAATCCATAAATACTATAGTAAATTTTAAATTAAATATTTTAATATGGATAAGGCAGGTTTTGGAATTGCAATTTTGGCTTAAGGCAGTTTATGGAATAGACTGAGTTATATAAGGCAGACTTTGGAACAAATTAGGTTGGATAAAGCAGTTTCTAGAACAAAAACGCTAAATATTTATTTTTATTTTTCGTCTATTCTTCTGAATTTATTTTTCTTTTGCGACAACTTTCTTGAGGAATGATAAAACCGGCATTGATAGGACGCCAAACTGCTGGAGTGGGTTCCTTACATAAAAATAAAGTTCCTGTATATGTGCGCCCTAAAAACGCTTAGTTTTCCAGATGTCCACCATTTGTTTTTTTTTTTTAAATAATTCATATCTAGAGAAATGTTTGACTGATTGAGTTCAACAAACTTGGCATTAAGTTTAACCTAACAATGATCAATCCCAAGAAAAATAAGCGATTATATCAAATTATGCGTTTCAAAATGGCGGCTGTTTGAAAATTTCAAACCTTAATTACTCAAAAATCGTACGTTTTAACAAAGAATGTCAAAACACCTTTTTTGTACACCTTTTGATTCCCTATAAAGATGGGGGTGTAACTGCCGAACAATCGGACGAAGGATGATAGCTCGGTTAAAGGTAATAACGGCATAATGCACATACAATAATACTGTGTTTACTGTGACGGTATAGGTTGCCGTTTTGAATAAACAAATTATTACACGCAACTTATCCTTCATCCGATTTTTTTACAGTTACACCATGCGATAAGGACTCAAAAGGGCTAGAAAAAATGTTTCTTGACATTCTTTGATAAAATGTACGCTTTTTGAGTAATTCAGCTTGGAAATTTTCTAACCGCCGCACAGTGGAGTATTAGATCTTGAAACCTGGATAAAAATATATATCTTTTTGTACCTTTAATTTATGTGGTAAAATAACTTCATTTATGATTTTTAATATATTTAATGACATTTTTAAGCCCAAAAAGAGTTCTACACCCAAAGAGACTTAAAAATTATAATTAAAAATATTATTTTCAATTAACTCCAATTTCCTTTATAAAAACAAGTTCACGGTCGATTCTTAGTAGTGTGGTCTAAAAGTGCTTGAAGTTTAATTTCAGCACTTGTTTCTGAAATATCTATCATATCTTCTCTAGGGTAACACTCTTTCTTATCTTTTTTAACTAGACAGTAGCATGGGTAGATGTCCTTGTTTGCTGACTGGATTATTTCATACTGCCTTCTGGTTGAGTCAGCTTCAACAAAAAGAGCCGGGACTTCAGAAGGAGTATACTTTTTTACTGTATTTTTTCCGGTGAAGTAATTGTATCCTTATTTTTTTAGCTTTTTCGGAGTCACAGAATTTTTTCTGATTAAACCAGCTGCGTCAGGATTTCCTGCAGCTCGCAGACTCATCGAAGCTGCATACGTCAGTGTGGAAACATTGTGCCTTAGTTCTTCTGTTTTTCTCCTTTTTGACCTTTATTTCATTCATTGAAGTCCATTGGTGGGCAACCCGGGGAATGTCTAAACCTTTCGAAAATTTTTTGAAACTTGACAGTTCCTTCAAGCCAAATTTCATTTTTTTTAAAGAAACCTGTCTTCTTTATGGTTGAAAGCAGCCCATTTCTTCTTATAGTCAGATTTAAAATAACTTAAAGTTTGTCTAAGATTTCCTATTTCACCATCTGGACATTGAAGAATTTCTGCTACTCTGTTTTCAATGTAATTTAGGTTATCGTCCAAAAGTCAATCCGGACTTTCCTTGACAAGCTCAAACAATTTTAAGCGAATAAATTGTCACTCAATTTTCCAGTCTGAAAATAATGGGTGAATTTAGGTTTGATGAATGATAACTTAAGTTTTTTTTATAACTTAAGAATTAAATAATAAATGATCTAGTTTCGAATTGAAAGTTTTGAACTCATTTCTAAAATTGTCAAACCTTTAAATTAGTTTCATTAAACACTAAATTTTGGTGTAAATCAGTTTAAAAAGGTTCAATAACATAAAGTTACTTAAACTTTTATAATTTTTTACTTAAAAACCCATTAAAAAGAAGATTTTTTATAATTATTTATAAAAAAATGGCAACTACATGCAGAAGATTTTACTGCAGGAATTAGGTTAGTGTTAAATGAAGAATAATATGGTATCAACAAGTTGTACCGGGCAGACCCTGAACATGATTAAAACTTTAGCTTAAATAAAATAACATAATAATTTACTTCTTGACTAAATACATGAAACCGTCAGAAAAATTCAATTAAGTATTGTTATTTAATCTTAAATAAACTATGAAAACATTACCTACTTACCTCGCAAATCACGGTGGAAAAATTATCACTGGTCAATCAAACCATAAAAAAAACTATATAACAATTTATATTGAACATAGAAAGTGATCAAGAAACTCAACCGTGGCGCGTCGTCAAAGACTTGTGGTTCAACTGACGTTTAAGATAAGGCAGTGTGGCTTATCGTCCCGATATTCCGCCTAGTAAATAGGCTAGATGTTTATCAATTAGGAAATACCAATATTGATAGTATTTATTGACTTTTGGTATTTCAGTTTTGGCCATCATTTAAGGGTAAATACTCCACTGTGCGCCGCCATTTTGAAATGCACGGTTGGATAGAATCGATCATTTTTCTTGAGACGGTCAGATTAAACTTCGTGCCAAGTTTGAACTCTATCAGTCAAACATTTCTCTCTGGATATGAATTATTTTGTACAAAAAACAAAATGGCGTATGTCTGGAAAACGAAACGTTTCCATGCTAATGTTTATATGAACTTTTTTCTTATTTTTAGCTATAGAATGAGCTTCCCAGACTTTGCCGCATTGTTCTGAATAATGTTGTATATACAATTTTTAATGACACCCCAAAACGTGTTCTGAGGTCCATAATCATTGCTCATTTACCACTCCCGACCTCAGATCTCGCCATATGAGTCACTTCGTTAGCTCATCTTTCCTATAGAAATTAGTTAAAAATAAACTTTGCAACAATTTACAATGGTTAAATCCCTGTTTCTAAATCAAATCCGTAACGCTATTCATGCTTTTAAGAGTATTACAAGCGATAAAGTAACCAATTTCTGTACGGAAATGCATTACGAAAATAAAGGATTAGTTTTGCCTATGCCTCTCTAAAAATGATAGCAGATTATTTTTAATTGAAATATCTAGCTTCGAACGTGATATCAAATATCGATTTTACGAGTGCATACGGTTTCCCTGGTTAACACTAAATAATTAATATAGTGTAGTAATGGATACTACACGTGTATATAGCGGTAGACTCATTAAAGGAAGGCACACAAAGCACTTCCACACGTGGGTGGACCAGTGAGCACATATAGCGTGAATATAGGTCTATTTAGTCATTTAAGGAAAACGTGTGAAAAGAATTACAATAACATTAAATATAACAATTAATATTAACTTTACTATGTAATATGTAATTGGTTTTCCAAATACAGTACCAGTAAATATGCAACAAACCAATTGAAAAATATTTCAAAATGCATTGTTTCCGAATTGCCTTAGGAAATATGAGCTATTGCAGTGACTTTACGGTGCGACCTAAGGTCGGGGTGTGGTCAATGAGTACCGACCATGGTCCCCAGAACAGGTTTTGGGTGTTATTAAAATATATATATACAGAGTGTTCATAAAGTCCCTTAACCCCCTTTTTTATTTTTGTTATTGAAAATGAGTTAACGAAACGTTGTATATATCTTGTGTTGCATAACAGGAAAATGTTTTTGACATATCTGAACCTTTATGATTTTTGTTATTGAAAATGTGTTAACGAAACGTTGTATACATTGTGATTTTTTTAAATGGGCCACCATTGGCATCTCAGAAACTATAAAAGTTACAACAATCTTTAAATGGTGGACCTTCCCTACTTTTTCCCTTTCATTAAAAATACAATATTAACATTTTCAAAAACTCCGCCATTTTTCCAATATGGCGGCCAACTTCATTTTTTCAAACGGAAACCCCCGTTTTTTATGTTGAATTTCGATTAAGGATACAAATTTAAGACATTTTTATTCTTTTGTATTTTTTTTTAAACCCAACCGTTTATGAGCTACAGCCTCTCAAATATTTTCTATTTTATGTGATTTTTTTAATTGGGCCACCATTGGGATTTCAGAAAGTATTAATTTTACAGCAAACTTTAAATAGGAAACCTTTCCTTGTTTTATGAGAAATTAAAAAATATGTAGTTAAAATATTTCTAAATGGGCGCCATTTTCCAATATGGCGGTCAACTTTGAAATTTATAATGGAAAGCCCTACTTTTTATGACGGATTTGGATTTTACATGCAATTGTAAGACTTTTTTATTCTTGGTGTTTTTTTTATTTACTTAACCGTTTAAGCGCTAGGAGCGCTGAAAGTTTCAGAAACTCTTATTTCAACAATTATTAAAGAGGCATGTTTTACCATTTGCAAACAATAAAATTTAACTCAAAGGGTAATATTTTGTACAAAGTAAAGTTAAAAAGCTGATGTAATGTCACAAATACTTAATTTTATACAAAAAATTTACTTAAATTACTGTTAAAAAAATAACCTCTCCTACCCCACCCTACAAGTAGTCCAGTCAAATAGTCTCCGATGGTGCTTGTTTCAGGAAAAAAATATATAAGTTTTTTTTTCACTTGTTCTATATGTTTTTTGGGATGCTGAATCCGAATTTCAACTTTGCTACTTCCTACGGATATGGCTACACACCGAAAATCGCAAAAAACCTTAAAACTTTTGACCTTTTTTCAGTTTTTTGCAAAAAAATCATAAAAATATGCGTTTTTTGAGGTAGACCTTCCTATATAAAAATAAAGTACATTAAATTGCCTACAAAAAACATTCCTCAAATGTATTTTTTGATTGAATGGTTTAGCCGCTAGAACGCGCTGAAAAAAGGCAAAAATTCCCCACTTTGTTGAAAACCCGGTTTCTCGTTATTTTGTCGGTTATAAGTTAACACCTATGCTTGTAATTATGAAAAACTTCGATTCTGCTAAAACCACATTAAATTGCCTACTAATTTCACACCTTAATCACTTATTTTGGCCAAACATTGTAGCCGCTAGAGCACATTGAAGTTTTATGTCATATTACGCGAAACCGCTAAGTCAAGAGCCCTTCACACAAAACTCAGTAGATACCTATATTATCACTATCTACTTATTAAAAACTATTTATTTGATTTTTACAATTATTAATTAATGTAATTACTTATTCATTATTTATCAATTTAATTACTACTAATTAATTATAAATTAATGTAATTTACTCATTCATTTAACATCATTTTAATTAAGTACCAATTATTAATTATATATTAACAGAACCGTTGTTGTACATGTTGGTTTGTTGTTTTCAAGGGAGGATGTAGGTCTCCTTTGAATTTAGTAGGTAAATAAGACCCAAATTCATAATAATATACCGGATCCGACAAAAGGTGGCCTCCCCCCTCTTTTCAGGTGGCTTCTTATCATTCAGTGACTCGGCCTGCCCTTCCTTGAGGACCCTCTCTTTCAGTTTACTTCGAATCTCCGTGGGTGCTGTGTACAAAATATTAAGCGTCTTTGTTTTTATCAGTTATTAAAATAAAAGTATCTGGTCCGATAAAAGTTGTGCTATTTGTGATAAAGTGTTGGCAGATGGAACCCCGAAGGCAGTGGTGAAAGAAAAAGGGTTTAAGTCATTCGTTGAAGCTAGTAAGAGGAGAAAGGATGATATAGTAATTTTATTCAGTTGAAGTGCATGATGTATGTAGGAAGCAATATGTAAGAGAAACATGTATTGTTGCTGCCAGCAAGAGGGCTGAGGAGGGTAGTTACAGTCAGGGTCAAGAACTTCGATCATGCAAACCCATATTTCATTTTAAAAATAATAGCTTTTTGTGTGGGGTTGAGATACCTCCAAACTATCAAGCGAAACAAAAAAAGTTGACCCCAGCTTCACGCAACCCTGTGTTTGTAGTGAGGAATTTGAATGTGAGGGCGAATGTTTTAAGACTGGCCACACAATGTAATGATGAATATTGTAAAGCCATTATAAACCGTTTACAACCATTTCCAGACTTGGTAGCTGTTGATGGACAGTACCACTTGTCTTGCATGGAAACCTACACATTCATGGCTCCTCCGTAGATAGCAGGGCTCCCCAAAGATGAAGTAGGTAAACAGTTGCAAGCAGTATTCAATTACCTCGAAAGTAGTGATGAAGAGTGCCAATTCACCTCAGAGGAACTTTTGAGCAAGATTGAAGGTGACAACCCCACACTGGAAAACGGTTAGAACTCGCCTTATTGAGGAATATGGCAATGACATATTTGTCAGTAAACATGAACCTCATGTTGTGTGTTTTAAAAACACTGGATATAAAATTCTCACCGATGCATGGTACACTGGACAGAAAAAAGATTCTGAAAAAGTGGAAAGACGTCGCATAGTCGAGACAGCTGCAACAATTATTGTTGAGGGCATAATACGATCTTAAATTTCCATGCAGTTCCCCAACACCATCATGTTTCCTTTCATTTTTCAGATGAAGAGCCTACCCCTGGGCCTTCACAGCCTACAACCCAAGCAGTGGTTCCAGATGAAAGAGTTATACAATATTGAATTCACTGCATTCATACTAAAAAAATGCAACTATTCATTCGATAGTATCATTGCTAATAATGTCCCTTTCATATTTCAGAAGAGCAACCAGGACCTTCATTCACTAAGCGTCGTAAACTGTAGCTGTCCATCTTTTATTTTATTTACTAACCTATATTTATTATGATAATTATTATGAAAATGTATAATAAATTGTTTTTGTGAAACTTTTTATATAAGTATTTTGTGTCTGAATACCAAAACATACTTTGGACAAAAGTTGATATAATTAATAAGTAGTAATTAAATGTATATATATTATATATATATATATATATAATTAATAAGTAATTACATTAATAAATTATAAAGACCAAATAAATAGTTTTTAATAAGTACATAGTGATAATATAGGTATCTACTGAGTTTTGTGTGAAGGGCTTAGCGGTTTCGCGTAATATGACATAAAACTTCAATGTGCTCTAGCGGCTACAATGTTTGGCCAAAATAAGTGATTAAGGTGTGACATTAGTAGGCAATTTAATGTGGTTTTAGCAGAATCCAAGTTTTTCATAATTACAAGCATAGGTGTTAACTTATAACCGGCAAAATAACGAGAAACCGGGTTTTCAACAAAGTGGGGAATTTTTGCCTTTTTTCAGCGCGCTCTAGCGGCTAAACCATTCAATCAAAAAATACATTTGAGGAATGTTTTTTGTAGGCAATTTAATGTACTTTATTTTTATATAGGAAGGTCTACCTCAAAAAACGCATATTTTTATGATTTTTTTGCAAAAAACTGAAAAAAGGTCAAAAATTTTAAGGTTTTTTGCGATTTTCGGTGTGAAGCCATATCCGTAGGAAGTAGCAAAGTTGAAATTCGGATTCAGCATCCCAAAAAACATAAAGAACAAGTGAAAAAAAAACTTCTATATTTTTTCCTGGCCAAATCACCATTTGACTGAACTAAAGTCACAGTGAATCTGTTTAATAATTTAAATATGTTTGTGAGAAAGTATGTGCCAGTTCCTGGTACCGTTTATGTAACAGTAATTTAGTAGGTTTTTTGTATAAAATAAAGTATTTGTGAAATTGACACAGCTTTTTAACATTCCACTGTACAAAATATTGCACTTTGAGTTAACTTTTATTGTTTGCAAATGGTAAAACATGCCTCTTTAATAATTGTTGAAATAAGAGTTTCTGAAACTTTCAGTGCTCCTAGCGACTAAACGGTTAAGTTTTTCAAAAAAACACCAAGAATAAAAAAGTCTTACAATTGCATGTAAAACCTAAATCCGTCATAAAAAGTAGGGGGTTCCATAAGAAATTTCAAAGTTGACCGACATATTGGAAAATGGCGGCCATTTAGAAAAATTTTAACTACATATTTTTTAATTTCTCATAAAACAAGGAAAGGTTCCCCATTTAAAGTTTGCTATAAAATTAATGCTTTCTGAGATCCCAATGGTGGCCCAATTAAAAAAATCACATAAAATACATAATTTTTGAGAAGCTGTAGCTCATAAATGGTTGGGTTTAGGAAAAAATACAAAAGAATAAAAATGTCTTAAATTTGTATCCTTAATCGAAATTCAATATAAAAAACGGGGGTTTCTATTTGATAAAATGAAGTTGGCCGCCATATTGGAAAAATGGCGGAGTTTTTGAAAATGTTAATATTGTAGTTTTACTGAAATTGAAAAAGTAAGGAAAGTCCCCCATTTAAAGATTGTTGTAACTCTTATAGTTTCTGAGATGCCAATGGTGGCCCATTTTAAAAAAATCACCCTGTATATCTTGTGTTGCATAATAGGAAAATGTTTTTGACATATCTGAACCTTTATTATTTTTGTTATTGAAAATGAGTTAACAAAACGTTGTATGTATCTTGTGTTGCATAACAGGAAAATGTTTTTGACATATCTGAACCT
>JAGFPH010004553.1:48814-61999 GCA_018207615.1 Philaenus spumarius | reverse complement strand
ACGGCGGTTGGCGTGCGAAGCACGCAATGCATCGTGTGTTGAAAATAAATCCAATACGGGGGTTGAGGCGTGCGAAGCACGCAATGCATTGTGTATTTAAAACACTACCAATAATGAGGTTGGCGTGCGAAGCACGCAATGCATTGTGTATTGAAAACACTCCTAATAAGGAGGTTGGCGTGCGAAGCACGCAATGCATTGTATATTGAAAATACTCCCAATACGGGAGTGGGCGTGCAAGGCGCTGTGCGTCGGCCGCTTTTCATAGTGTTCAGTGTCAAGCTCACATGTGCGTGAAAATACTTTAAATATGTTTGTGAGAAAGTATTTGCCAGTTTCTGGTACCGATTATCTAAAATCCTAATGATCATATTCAGAACAAAAATCGCAGTACTTATTCTCTAAGAAACAATAATCTAATGTTAGTTCCAAAACCAAAACTTACTTTATACCGACACACTTTTACTTTTAACGCTCCCCGCCTATACAGTTTAGTTTCAATACGCGCTAGAAAGGATTCATTGGCAGTGTTTTTAACCGACGTGAAAGCATTGATTTTCTCTGTTGAAGAAATGGAATCTTTCATCCAAATTGTTGAGTACGGTTGATTGATGACGCATAGTTTGTTCTAAAAATTTGTAAAATAAAAGAAAAAACTGTATTTTGTTCTCTATTTTTCTCCTTTTGCACCAATATTGTATTTTTCTGTAGAATTATTATGTGTATCTTAAAAAAATGTTCTACAATTGCTCTCCAAAGATGTTCATCCAGAAATAACTAGAAAGAAAATAGGCTTTCATTTCAGCTCATTTTATCTGCTTTCCCTGAACTTGAACACAATTTGAGGGTAGTGTGCATCCCCAAAGTAGAGGAAGCATTTTATTTCCCCTCATTTCCTAATTTTGCGACAAATTAGGGGTGGTTTCACCCCCTACGGCGAACCCTGGTGGTGGATTTCTTGGTCAGTTTCTATGGGGCTACTAAATTACAAAATTTTAATCGTAATTTGTGCATTCTATATCATTATTTGGAGGTGTCATAAACGTTGTTGTGAAAAAAAACATAAAAGTTTGTTTTTTTGCATTTTTAGGGGCGACGCAGGGATTTTGGAGCTGCGGGACCTCAATTTTCGGAATCAGCGACATAAAAAACATAAAGTACAAGTGGTCCGCCCATATTATATTTTCTAGGGGGGGGGAGGGAGCTAGACCGGGGTTTTAACACGTTTACTGCTAAGGACGCACATGTGAGCTTGACACTGAACACTAAGGCCCTTATTACACTAGGCCACCAGGTGGCGCCACCAGCCAAGACACCGGTGACTCTGTTGGCGACGCGTTCTTATTACACTAGGGCACCAGGCGGCGCAGCCAGTGGAAATAAATTACTTGCGTGTTACTTGATAGAATATACTATAACCTCTTTTAGCCATAAACAAATTCAATAACTTGAGGGTTTTTTAAATATATTATATCAATTTATTTATAAACATAGCTGTATGAATTAAAAATAATAAATAAACAAGTTGAGAATATATGTAAATTTATTTTTATTTACATCAATAAATTTCTGTCGAGCATTCTTTATTTATACACATCAATTACATTACTCAGTAAGTAGTTAAACTTTATATTATTATTAAGTAGAAATAAAGCTCATTATTAGTATTAAGAAAGTTTAATTATATCAAGTTCTAACTACAACTGTGTCATTTTTTGTGAACGCTTTGCTCCATCTGACTGTATGTTTGTGGCGATCAAATAAAACAACTGTAGCTTAAATAACTATGTCAACTACAGAAATAAAATATGTTATACAGAGTGTCCCCGAACTCTTTGGATCCATTTTGTGGATTCGTTCCTGGGATTGAGGCAAACATATTTCACAATATAAACATGGGTGCTTACCTTTTCATCTGTCTGTATCTTTTTTTTTTACAAAATAATTGATATCTAGAGAACGGTTAGACCGATTCAATTCAAATTTGACATGACGTTATACCTAACAATGGTCTATTTTAATTAAAATGAGCTATTATTACCAATTATTATAGGCGACTATTTGAAAATTTCAAACCTTAACTACACCAAAACTATACAGTTTAACAAAAATTGTCATGCACCTTTTTTGTAGCACTTTTAATTCCCTATCGGATGATATAACTATCAAAACAATCGGATGAAGGATAGTAGTTAAGTTTAAGGTAATAACTGGACACGTGCATACATTATTATTAGTGGTGGCCGGCCTGGCCTAGTGTAATAAGCTCGGTAAGATACAATGCCCCGCTACGACTCTCGGCCACCAGTGGTTGCTGGCTTGGTCGCGGGGCACGGCCACCAGTCAGCAGGTAAAATCTGGTGGAGCCACTGGCTGCCCTAAAGTAATAGGCTCCATAAGAATCAATGCCCCGTGACGAGCAGCGACACCGGTGTCTTGGCTGGTGGCGCCACCTAGTGGCCTAGTGTAATAGGGGGCTAAGAGAAGCGGCCGACGCACAGTGCTTCGCACGCCACCTCCCCCATATTGGGAGTATTTTCAATACGCAATGCATTGCGTGCTTCGCACGCCAACCCCCATATTGGGAGTATTTTAAATACACAATGCATTTCGTGCTTCGCACGCCAACCTCCATGTTGGGAGTATTTTTAATACACAGTGCATTGCAGCTCATGCTTGAACTCTTGTAAAAAATGAAATAAGTACACTATATGTAAAATCAAACGGCACATAACATTTAAAACATATTTTAGCGCTAATCTCTTTAAAGAAAAATACCTGTCTATAATTAATAATATACATATTTTCCTTTACCTGGGAGCTAGGGGGCCGTGGCGCCCATGCCCCGCGTTTTAAATGGACTAAGAGAGAAACGGAAGAGTGTTCCCACAAGGGTTCCGTTTTGGTTTTATTTCTATCGAGGTATGGAAATATAAAAATGTGTTTTAATTTTAAACTGTGATCAACTTGAATAAGAAAATAGTTTCTCAACACTACGTCCCCTACAAGTGACAATGTAACACATACTTAATTACTTCCTCGCGATGCTGAAGCCTACATCAAGTACCATCACACGTCGGGTCGAGTGGCCGCGTTTGATCTTGAATCTTATCAACGTTCTTTTTAGAATCAAACTCAACTACAACCACCACGTTAAATCGCAAATGAAAGGTAAAATAGGAGTAAAACCAAATACTTCTCCAAAATAAAGGTAATTTCTACTAACATTGTGAGCCCTACGCTGACAACTGGGGTGACACTTTGATACACCCAAGCCAAGTTTTTGGAAGCACCTTCTCCTCGTTAAACACAAATCCTATTCAATAAAAGAAAACTGAAAAATAAATTTCCCCCTTTCCGCTCCACCATGACAAAAGATTTCCTCCCTTTTCCCCGTAAATAAATTCTACGAAAAGTTGGAAGCATTATTTATTCATTGAAATAATAATTCAAAACAAAAACAATTTCTCGATTACTGATCTGCGCCCTAGGCCAGGGCCATGGTTGTCCTTATGAGAAATCCGTGCCTGGTCATCACACGCAGGTATATTTTGCGTACCTGTAGAGTGCATGCGCAACCTTGCCTCCTTGGGATTTTTCGTTTGTTAAAAGGCCGCCCAGTCTGACCCGAGTAGAATTTACCACATGAACTGCAGTTTAATCTATATATACTGGTTTCGTGAATTTGTCCTGATTTGGGTTTGTGTTGACATTTAGTAAATGGTGTAGGTTTGAGTTGGTTTTCTAAGCTATTTTGTAACCTCGTTGCATGGGCGCCCATACCTATATTTTTCTCAGGGAAAGGAAAATATGTATATTATTAATTACAGTCAGGTATTTTTCTTAAAGAAATTAGCACTAAAATATGTTTTACATGTTATGTGCCGTTTGATTTTACATATACTTATTTAATTCTTTACAAAATGCTCTCTGTATTGAAAATTCTCCCAGTACAGGGTTGGCGTGCGAAGCACACAATCCATTGTGTATTGAAAATACTCCCAATACAGGGGTTGGCGTGCGAAGCATGCAATGCATTGTGTATTGAAAATACCCCCAATACGGGGGTTGGCGTGCAATGCACTATGCGTCGGCCGCTTCTCATAGTGTTCAGTGTCAAGCTCACATGTGCGTCCTTAGCAGTGAACGTGTTAAACCGGGGTACTGATGTTTTTCGTCGGGTTAGTAGCGGTTTGCTTAAGTGCCAGCATTCGCGCCGGTATCTGTATTTTGTGTTGTATCGTGTTGTATGTTTTTTAATTGTGTTTTTATCACCCAACGATGGACGAATTAGAATGTCCGAAACACGTGTAGTGTGATGTACATGTAAATTGAAGAAATACTTCACAAAGGGATTGCTGGTGGTAAGTAACATTAAAACAGTTATTTATAAGTTCTAGATTACATATTGTAATCAAAAACCTTTGGGCGCTAGAAACCCACATGATTCAAAATTCATTGAGTATAGAAATAGTATTCGAATTATAAATAAATTGCTAATTACGTATGACCAAGAAAATGTTCCTTCTACCATGAGCGTATTTACGGGGGCGGACGAAGGGGACCGGACCCCCCCCCCACAAGGAAAATGAAGAAAATGGAGGAAAAGAAACACTTCACAAATCAATTGAATGAACGATTTGTTAGTCATAAGAAGGTTCTTTCATCTTTTGAGAATGTGTTTGACACACCCAAGGAAGATCCACATTGATAATCTTTTGATCAATATGGAGAGAAACTTGAAGTTATTGACGAAACCCAATTGAACGGAGAAGTAAAAGTATGGAATCAAATCTGAGAGAACGGAGACTTTAAAAAAGGATGGTAAACTCTTCAAAAAGATAAATGCCATCAAAGCCCTCGCACGCTGCAATAAAGAAATGTTACCTTCTGCTCACAAGTTATTGCAAATAATGGCTACCCTTCCAGTGACCTCTTGTAATGCGGAAAGATCATTTTCTATTTAAAATACTTAAATAATAAAGAGCTATTTGAGAAATTTGACTAGTGAAATAAGACTTTAATGGGCTCTCTTTGCTCTATATCCATAAAGACTGTGACCGGACGAAGTTCTAAGCGAAAAAAATCCAGAAGAATTCAACTCCATACCAATGGGCAGAGGGGGGCCACGGCCCCCTAGCTCCCATGGAAAGGAAAATATGTATATTATAAATTATAGTCAGGTATTTTTCTTGAAAGAGATTAGCACTAAAATATGTTTCAAATGTTATGTGCCGTTTGATTTTACATATACTTATTTTATTTTTTACAAGAGAACAAGAATGAGCTGCAATGGACTGTGTATTGCTCCCAATACGGGGATTGGCGTTCAATGCACTGTACTGTGCGTTGGCCGCTTCTCAGGGTCAAGCTCACATGTGCGTCCTTAGCAGTGAACGTGTTAAGCCCCATACCCCGGTATAGCCCCCCCCCCCCCCCTAGAAAATATCATATGGGCGCCCATGGAAAAAAACTATTGTATTCATGAATTTATTGTGATGATTTATCATGTTGACATATAGTTTTTGTAGTTTTACGTTTTCAACCATTAAACTTATATTAAAATTATTACATGAAAAATAGTTTTACAATTTTATTTTACCTTACCCAAAGATTGAAATAGAATTAAACTAGGCTATGTTCTAATTAGTTACATTCAAAAAAGAATCTGAACAACAAACCTATTTAACAAATTGAATTTAAATTTTTTAAATAAATGTTTTCAATGTAGTAGTTTCACAATAATACAAACTAAGATAAAGCCAATTAAATTTGTATTTTAAGATTAATTGTATGTTTGTAAAAGTATTGATTAGCTCGTTAAAATGCGGTTTTATACGTTAAAAATTCAAAATTCCATACCCAACAGTGTTCCACGCAATTTATTGGTTGGTCCCCCCAGGGACAAATCCTTGATACGCCACTGCCTTCTACTAATCTGGAAATACAGTTACTGTATATTATATTGTCTTTGATACGAGCCGTGTGAAGCGCAAGATAACCACTTTTTAAAACGGAAATGGCTCCCCTAGCCCTAGTTAGACACAATGTTGCGATTTCCTTTGTCATTACAAGCGAGTCTGGCTTTAACCTTGCTTTTGTAGTTCAGCGGGAGTGCGGAAGCGAGGAGTGCAAATGACGTAAACCAATTACACGACCCAGCTGCGACATCCTGCTCCGGATTTTAGAATCGAATCAAAACTACAGACTGCAGTTTAACACACTAAATATAACCGATAATCGGAATTAGGTTCTGCGGATTTAATTACTTCCCTTTCTTGTTTGCGTTTTTCTTTTCTAGTGACGCGAAATGAAATTTGTCAAACGCGTCTCCCAAATCCTTTAATCCCCGTAGTCATTACCGCCGTCGGCTTTGATTTGTATTGTTCGTGTGGAACGATATATTACGGGATACGGTACCGCTAACCCGATACTGCAATGAGAGAGAATATGGGCGGTATTATTGGGGTAGTTTTAAACTTGTTCCGTAAATCATTAAATTTTCAAAACAAAACGAAATATAATGCAACAAAAACGCATAATAAGCTTCCGCCTACTGTTGCAGATAAACTACGCGAGATCTCTATGACGTCATTCTAATCTATATTTCTATTATACCTCGAATTAATACATGGGCGCCCATACCTATGGGCAGAGGGGGGCCACGGCCCCCGGCCTAGCTCCCAGGGGAAGAACTGTAGGTCTTTGTGTATTCACCGACGGTGTAAAGGTACAGACTCAATGCTGTGTGGGTTAATATTTCGCCTGAACAGCCAAATTGGCTTCCCAAGTTTTAAAAGTTTTCTTGGGGAGGTCAAAAATATCCCTGGACTCCTTTTGCCGAAGGAGGGGAGGGTACTCCTTAACTCGTTCGCTGCTACGCAAATTTCGTATTTGCTATGCTAGGAGCTGACTTTTTATTATTTTTTATATTTATAGTCTAAATGAGTACTTTATTTTTTTTATTTTTGAACCTTTCTACGTAATAATCACTAATATTTTAAAGCGGACGCACATGTGCGTCCAGAGCATATACGGTTAAAATTGCTTGCATGCATTGTGTATTGAAAATACTCCCAATACAGGAGTTGGCGTGTGAAGCACGCAATGCACTCTGCGTCGGCCGCTTCTCATAGTGTTCAGTCTCAAGCTCACATGTGCGTCCATAGCAGTGAACATGTTAAGCCCCATACCCCGGTCTAGGCCCCCCCCCTTACAACAAAATATCGTATGGGCTCTTAGGGTCATAGCGCTTGGCCTAGGTCTCACACTACTCAACTGACAACTCGAATTGCATTGAATATTTCACCCCCTAAAAATCATCTAATCGCAATAAAACAGAAACCATTGAAAAGAAAATTGTTTAAACTTTAGTTTCTGTACATACAAGTTTGTTCTAAAACGTATATTTACATATGTAATCATCGTTTAAAAATTTTAGTTTTCTGTAAAGCTAGAACACATAACTGTAAATCTATTGCCGCGCGTGAAAACACAAAGAAATCAGGCTACTCAACTTTGTCACTTATCTGAAGCTCAATATCCCTCGACAGAACTGTTTTTAAAATAATATAAAGATACCTTTGGATTCGTCAAGGTTTAAACTTTCTAAAACTGCTTTCCAATCAGTCGTCACTCTTAAAGTTCCGAAAATATAGAGTTTCCTGTAAACCCGTGTAATTGGACAGTTTTCAACCAATGAAACGTGACATTTTGCATTCTAGATATTTCTTACAATTTTGATATATTTGTATAGATTTGTTTATATCAGTTTGTAGACGACACTTCAATCTTTCGTTTCGTGTAAATCAAACCATATTTACTCTAACGGTTTTACTCGTACAATGGGAAATTTAAAACTCGGCGTTTCTCACGCTTTGCATGTGTGTTATAACGGTCAGTCACTCGGTATCTTGCATAGCATTCGTAGGCGAGCGTTTTTATTCTTTTGATATAATTTTGTGATTGAATTAACACTAAGTCAAATACTTTTATGAAATAATAATAAAAAAGTATACAGTTCAATTCTTTGATTTATTCTCTACACTTTGTTATGATAATATTTCATTTTTGGGCAATGCATATATTCCTAAATTACTATTCAAACTAGGCCTAGTTTTGTTAGCAGTCTTGTAGTACAAACATAAAAACTGGTGTTTTCAAAATAAAAAATTTGAAATTGATATATATTTTTATACAGTTTTATTTAGAGCTAAATTTAAAAAACTTTTGTACATTTTGAAAAAATCACAAAAAATGTTTACTACCTTTTATGTACGCCTAAAGTTGAATTTTCTCCTTTCGTTACTGAAAATTTTTTGTTTCTTGAACTAATAACTGTGTACATTTTACATCAATAAATTTTACTGACATATATGAATTCCTTGAACCTTTTTCTATAAAAAAGCTATGGAACACTTTTGGATTGGTTTATAATTACTATATTTGGCGATTTTTTGAAAATATGCTTGCAGACGCACCGAAATGGCTTGGCAAATGTTTATGCAAAACATTTGCATAAACACTCGAAGGGTTAAGAGTCATACGTACCAAGTTTTATGTCTGTTGCTTTGTAGCTAGTTTCCGGTTTCTAGAACGTTCTAGAAAAATATGGGTGTGAAACACTGTTAGGTTAGTTATAGTTTGATTATTATTGCATCGATGAAGGTGTCAACTTTATCGTTGAAACGCTTTTGAGTTAATAAATTTGTGAGATTCTGTGTTCAAGTTTGATTCTATCAAGTACATCTTCTCACAAGTCGAGCTTAATATTTTACTTATAAAATGAGTTAGGGTTGAAAAGACCCCCATGTAGGGGTTATTTTTATAATGAACTTGTATTTTACTTATAAAATGAGTTAGGGTTGAAAAGACCCCCGTGTAGGGGTTATTTGTATAATGAACTTGTATTTTACTTACATTGTTAGTTAAGAACGGGAAGGGAAATTTCGTTTAGAAATATAATTCCTCGGTATTACATTACCCGTGATCGATACGAACCATGCGATGCGCAATCTACCCTTTGCTTTTTAAAAGAGAAATATATTGGAATGGCTTCTACTAGTTTGACATAATGTTGCGATTTCCTTTGTCATAACAAACTAGACTGCTTTTAACCTTGCTTTTGTAGTTTAGCGGGGAGTGGGGAGGAGTGCGGAAGAGTAGAGTGCGAATGACGTGAACCAATTATAAACCCGGCTGCGACATCCTGCTCCGGATTTAAACTACGCTTTAGAATTAAATTAAAACTACGGACTACAGTTCAAGATATTCGATGAAATCAACAATTTGAATTGGGAGACTTAATTATGTTCCTTTTTTTTGTTTGATTTTTACTTATATTCGGGACGTCGAACGAAATCCCTGAAAAGTTTCTCGAAAACCCTTTTATCCCCGTAGTGATTACCACCGTTGGTTTTTATTTGCTGCTTTGTTAGCAAGTATTGTTCGTGTGAAATGACATACAGTGTCCAAAAAGTCCCCCACCCCCTTAACTTTGGAACAAGTAGAAATAAATGAGCTTTGGGGTATCTCTATATGACACAGGGAAGTTAATTTTGGTATAACCGACCATTTCACCCCTTAGCCCAAAATGGGGGGTTGAGAGGGTAATTCAAAAATCTTAAATACAAACCCCCATCAAGAGATACCTCATTTTAAAGGGCTTGATAAATGAAGAAGAATGGCGCAAATTAGAGGTATATTATCTTAACCCTATCGATAAAAGGATAGGAATGAAGCGCTTATATCATTCGAAAGGTACTGTGCCATAGAAGTGCAGAAACAAAAAATGATGTGTGTATATATATTGCCGTAAAGACAGTTGAACTAAAATAAACTAGGCCTAACCTCAAATTGTGTTTCTAAGCAGGTTCTCCGAATTAGATATTTTATCTGTTATTTTATGCAGTTGGTTGCCATGGCAATGAATATAAAAATTAGTCAAGAAACGAATTAAGAATTTGCATACTTATAACATATTCCAATGAATTAAGTGAAAAACAAGTTGAATTTCGTAACTTTACAAACAAAATCGGTCGAATGTCGACTACAGGCGATTCTAGTTTGCATTATTGAATAAGAAAGGTCGAACTTTGATTTTGAGTTAAGTCAAAGAACAAATTTAGTTAAAAACAAGTTTAAAAAACTAATCGATATCCACTTTCGGACTGTCTTAACATATTTAAAATATCATATTGAGAATAATTTTGCATATTTGTACATAGGCTTAAAATTGGCATGCGAAGCACACAATTCTTTGTGTATTGAAAATACTCCCAATACGGGGGTTGGCGTGCGAAGCACGCAATGCACTGTGCTCGGCCGCTTCTCATAGTGTTCAGTCAAGCTTACATGTGCGTCCTTTGCAGTGAACGTGTTAACGCGATGATAGTACTCAAACGTTATAAGTTATAAAACGTGTATAAGGGACGGTAGTATGTGCGGATAGTTGACTCCAGTCGCGTAAACGCGAAGCCAATCCCGAAAAGGTTCAAATAGACCCTTTTTTTCGGGGAAAATCCAATGATCCGAATTTTTTATTAGGAGGCCTATCCGAATGGGGTCCGGTCCCAATCGATTCGGATAATTGGAGTTCTACTGTAATAGTAAACCTAATATATTTTCCCGAAAACACAGATACAGACAGACAACTTCTAAACTGAACAAGATAGGCAACATGTTATATTGAATTATTTGCAATACTGGGTGTCTCACGATCATTCCACCAAACTTTAACATGTTTTCATCAGGTAAAAACTAGCACCGCGTGATTGTACACCAAATTTGAAATGGTAGCCCAGGCAGCAGGGAGTTAAAAATGAAGTTACCTTGAAAAAATGCGGGAAAGGTTAAACTTGGTGTTATAGTACATTTTGACATCCTAAAATCACATACTAAGTTTGCGACCCCCACCACTTTCAGCTTACGCCGCCATCTTGGAAAATGGTGGCCAAATTCCAAATTTTCGAAATAACTTCAGTTGGGTGCATCCTAGAAAAAAAAGTTCCGTATACAAATTATAGAGCATTTAATTCTCTAAAACTTTTGTTTCAACAATTTTTCTGTGAAATAAACAGTTTTTGAGTTAAGTGCCATCCTGTGTTGTGTATTTATAAAAACTGCATGAATGCGCTATTATCACGTGAAATTGATGAATTATTTATTATAATTTTTATTATATTATTGAAGTATTATTGCTATTATTTATTTTGTAATAGTAATTGTAATATTATTATTATTTTTCATTATACTAAAAAAATTTAGTATAATAATATACTAAATAATAATAATAATAATATAGTATTAGTATTTTAATTAATGCTAAAATTTTCGCAGAACATTTTTAAAGCCTCTATTGTGGGGCGTGTAAAGTTTCAAAAATATCGATGCATTAATGGGCAAGCTATACAAAATCAAACGTTTAAACCTCTTCGTGGGACACCCCGTAGATAAAACCACAGAAAAAAAAACACCCCATTACCTTACAAAATTTGGCCACCATTTTCCAAGATGGCGGCGTAAGCTCAAAGTGGTGGGGGTCGCAAACTTAGTATGTTTTTTAGGATGTCAAAATGTACTGTATTACCAAGTTTCATCTTTCCCGCATTTTTTCCCAGGTAAAAGTACCTGTTGCCTGGGCTATGAGTTGCATATCTACTTCCAAAGATATATATATATATTTTTTTTTTTTAAAACACAAAGTTGCGGATAAATGGAAATCAAAGCGTTTCCGAGCTGTGTTTTTTGGATCTTTTTATCTTAATTTACCTCAAGAACAATTCTACAAAACGGTCGCAAGTCGTTCCGGAACACCCTGTGTATTAAAAATCCAATAGTAGTTTTAAATTGAATAAAACAAAGAAATCGATTCCGAAGAGAAATGGTACGTTTACCGGTTAACAGCATTGAAAGGGAAAGGGAAATATATTAATCAGCGATTAGTTGGTATTTACTCTGAACTACACACTCCAAGACAGGCGCACTCGACGATTTACACTCTACACTTGACGCTCGGAGCGGATCAGCACGATAATTAGCAATCCAATTAAAATCTGAAAATTAAATGAACTGAAAGGAAACAATCCAGCCTGGAGAAGTTAATGAACCCGTATTCGACTCGTTAGGTAGGTTCCTCTTGATTTCCGTTGCCGGCTGATAATGTACACCGGTACGTGAAAACGCGATTTAACTTTTTCGATTCGAGATCGTCCGTTCGTCTGTAAACGTATTTCTAGCGTGTCAAAACATTTTCTACGTTTTGTTGCCGATGGAAAGACACAGTTCAACGATCGGACTGAAGTATCTGTTAAAACAGAGTTTTTAGTCGAGTAGCTTCTATTTTACAAATCATTCTCTTTCACGCAAGTAATAACAGGCGCTAAAATGCTAAACATCGTTGTAAAATAAGAGTAGAACAACTACTCCGATATGACGCACCGTATTTATGAGTTTGTATTATTTCAAAGCGTTCGAATCTATCTTAAAGAGGTTCAACCCTGAAAGTAGTAAAATCTGGGTAATTGTTTACTATAACTTTTTCAGAAGCAAATTTCCCATATTGCGATATGTTTCGTATTTATTGTAACTAGTAAGCCCCATGAAAAATCACAGGCAGATTAATTAGATACACATCAGAAACACATAATTAAAAAAAATACTATTTTAAAAACAACAGACTTTATTTAGGCCTACCTAACTATGCTGACGGGGATTTTTAACTCGGTATATGTGTACAATTATAAGGATTATAAGAACTGTACGATTATTTGTTAATTTTTTAAATTTATGTACGTTATTAAAGAAATATACAAATATTATCTTTTAATTGCTTTTTTTTCATATCGATAGATCAAATGATTTAGAAGTTATTAATATTATAGTGAAGAAATTCACAATCGAATATGTTTATACGTTATACGAAGATGTTTCCGAATTTAAACGAATATGTATCTCTTTTTTAAATTTGTATATACGAATATATTGATGATAAATGTTGTATTTATATACAGTTTATAGTCTCAAAGCAAATCTTATAACTATGATAGCATACATTAATTCTATAACTCATATTTACAAAAATCAACTTCACAAGAAATTATAACGATTGAAGTTGTAAACATAACCCCAAAATATAATATACGCTAGGTTTTGTTTAAGAATTACAGATGATGGGTGAAATCAGCT
>JAGFPH010004552.1:83445-95766 GCA_018207615.1 Philaenus spumarius | reverse complement strand
TGTGGTTTAATGCAAGTTTGATTACATGTGGTTTAGTGCAAGTTTGATTACATGTGGTTTAATTCAAGTTTGATTACATGTGGTTTAACGCAAGTTTGATTACATGTGGTTTAGTGCAAGTTTGAGTTTAATTGCAAGTGGTTTAATGCAAGTTTGATTACATGTGGTTTAATGCAAGTTTGATTACATGTAATTTAATGCAAGTTTGATTACATGTGGTTAATGCAAGTTTGATTACTTGTGTTAAAGTGCAAGTTTGAGTTTGATTACATGTGGTTTAATGCAAGTTTGATTATATGTGGTTTAATGCAAGTTTGATTATATGTGGTTTAATGCAAGTTTGATTACATGTGGTTTAATGCAAGTTTGATTACATATGGTTTAATGCAAGATTGATTGCATGTGGTTTAATTGTAGTTTTTCTTAGTAAACGTAATTTGTATTAATTAAATGTAGGTTGAGTTAAGTTTTCAGCGTTTCAACCTATAGCTGTAGTCAAACTGTGGAGTTTCTTGCAGGGGAGCGATTTGGCAATGCCTCATTTAAAACTATTTTATAAATCTATCTTCTGTAATTGCTAGGTAAGACAAAACTGAATATTCTTTATAAAATTGCGGATCCGGCTTGCGCTTTACTTTTCAAACTTGGTACATCAAAAAAGTACATTACATAACTTAACGTGAAAGGGATTTAAAAAAATCACGGATGCGATTTGTAATTGTAATTAAAATGAGACTTTTTTATAATAAAATCAAACAAAATAAATAGTATTAAATTTAACATTGTTCTTGCGGGCTAAAAATACAAGATGGCCTACATTACAGCAGAATTTTAACTGGCTGAATTTGGTTTGATTCAATATTTTATTTCATTGCATGTGGTTTAATTGTAGTATAGATTTCAATGAAATAAATAGGAATATTTTCATTTTGTCGTAATAGATTATATTTAAATTGTGTTCTTGAAATGTTTCAGCTTTGGTTACTGGACGACATCTAAAATTTTGAAGTGTTATCGTCATAGGTATCAGAAAGAATTAAACGATACGTGGATTTGCAATGTCTTTATTAAGCTACGTTATATAACAATTGCAAAGTGGGTGTCGACGATGTGTGCGAAACACATGTTAAAGATTAGAGTTGCATAAATGTTTAGAGAATATTGCAGCTTCCCGTTTGAATCCCGGGTTCTGGTTCGGCCCGCTGTAACCGCGTCGGATCTGAAACCATCAAACATTCTGTAAACTATGTATAGCTGGCTTGTGAGAACTACAAAGCAATATTAAGTTTTAAAACGGTAGTTGAGGCAAATTGTCGCAATTGGAAGCGCAGTTGTTGAAATTAATTTCAATGCTGATCAAATCAATTCATAATTTATAAATTTATATTTCCCCTCCTCCCCCTTAACGACTTTATAGCATACTAGCTAGTACCTGCGGCGTCGCTCACAGAAGCGGTTAAATCCACAAAAGAACGATTGGTTAAATATTGTGCCTGACCATTAAAGGCAATTATAAATATATATTTTAGATCCAAGTTCCATGGTCCAAAAAGGCACTGAGAGTTTTCCGCCAGCTTGTTACTCCATAATTCCAGAACGAACTTAAAAAATTAAAATCAGGTTTTGATGTGTATAATCTATGAATACATTTCACATTATTGCATACTATTTTGATATGTATCTAACGGTTAAACCAGTGTATACAGTAAATCAAAACACAGATGATCTTGTCAAACTGAAACTTTTGACCCAAATCAGTTATTTTACTTATAATGGTAGCGTGTTACGTCAATTCACAAAACCCCAAATTTTGTCCATTATTTTTACATTTTTTAAATAGGAACCCTAAGTATTTCCGGGAACAAAGTAGCCTAGATTAATCTCTGAAAAGTAAAAGTCCTTTATATGGAATTGAAAGTTTTGTAAAAATTGGTTCAGCCATTGCTGAGATTAGCACGGACAAACAAACAGACAGGCAGACAGAAAAAATGCATGTTTAGATTTTGGTAAAGTTTAAATAACCATATATGAGCTTAGAAAAAAAAATATTTCGAAATCACTGACAGACACTTCAATTTCATTTATATGTATACGTATAGTTAAAGAGTCACTGTTGTAATTAACAACGGTTAAAAAGTGCAAGCTAATCTGGACGCCAATACACTGAAAATCCAAAGTAACGAGAAAGCTGAGAGCAGAAGAGGCAGTTGGCAAAGGAAAGATGGTCCGCTAAAACACAGAACTGTTACTTCATCATAGTTAATTCATTTCACAGTAACTGTTTCCTCGATATCACAGTAAGCAGTGAATAACTGTATTTTTTGATCAGTGATCGGTGCGGGAACTGAGAACAACTCGATATTTGATTTCCTGTTTCCATTCCTTGCCAATTGTCAAGCAGATGTAAGTATTGGGAACAGAAGTCTGCTGAAACTGTTACCGCTGAACAGTTTAAAGTTTCAACAGGTCCCCTCATTTCAGTTATGTTACTTGTTACAGTCACGTGATCTCGTTCTCAGCATGCCTATTAATTATTTGTTATTTTTATTCCCGCTTTTTTAATTTTATTATTTATTCAGGGAAAACCCTGTGTGCTTCACACGCCAACCTCGTTGGAACCTTCTATACACATAATCATGTTATGTTTTCTTTATAATAAAGATGTAGGATTAATAATAACCCCAAAGCTACTAAGATGGTAAATAATGTTAAATGTTTAAATCAAATAATATTTCAATGATGTTTAAATCAAATGTTTATTTCGCGTATTTTTATAAATAATCAGTTATAATAAAGGTTAAAAGAACCAGCAAGGCACATGCCTACAATTTATTAAAAACCTAACCTAAAAGTTAGAAATACAAATAATTGCTTCAAAGTTTGAAATCAGCAGTTAATGGAAATATTAGAACAAACAGCTGTTATTTTATTCAGTTTGTTGCTATGATAGTAAATTTAAATACATGTGTTGATTTATCAGACTAGGCCTAACTTAAGAGTTTTTCCGTCTAAGTTTACAAATATTGAAATAAAAAATGTTTGATCAAAATGAATTATAGCCTATGATACTCAGGGATAGTATAACTTTTTATTAGTAAAACTATTTTTTCAATCTGTTCAAAGTTCCAGAGACTACCCCCCACATTCATACAAACAAACAAACAAATTTTATTTCTTTATAATATTAGTATAGACTAGTGGACCCGGCTGTGCTTCGCTATTGCTATTGGTTTAATTTTAAGGGTAGTTATAATATTTCATACCTTTTACTTAAGGAATCGAATTGCAATTGTTTTTTTAGATTAATTAAGAATAATATTAAATAGCAATAATATGTTTAAATTGTGAAATTTAAGCGAAATTAGTTGAGTAGTTTTTGAGGATATAGAAAAGTAAGTGGATTAATATTTAATTTGAAGGGTAGTTATAATATTTCATCCCTTTTACTTAAGGAATCGAATTGCAATTTTTTTTAGATTAATTAAGAATAATATTAAATAATTTTAGCTTTATAGTTTTTAGGAATTTAGTTTAATTGTATAAGGGTAGCTACCTCATTTAAATCTATTTGTTTGTAGTAAACAATATTCTCTAAAATATCCTAGCAATAATATGTGTAAATTGTGAAATTTAAGCAAAATTAGTTGAGTAGTTTTTGATGATATAGAAAAAGTAAGTGGACTAATATTTAATTTTAAGGGTAGTTATAATATGTCATCCCTTTTACTTAATGAATCGAATTGCAATAGTTTTTTTTTTAGATTAATTAAGAATAATATTAAATAATTTTATCTTTATAGTTTTTATGAATTTAGTTTAATTGTATAAGGGTAGCTACCTCATTTAAATCTATTTGTATGTAGTGACCATATGCTCAAAAATATCCTAGCAGTAATATGTGTAAATTGTGAAATTTAAGCGAAATTAGTTGAGTAGTTTTTGAGGATATAGAAAAGTAAGTGGATTAATATTTAATTTTAAGGATAGTTATTACATTTCATCCCTTTGACTTAAGTAATAATATTACAAATAGTTTTTGTATATCCATAGGAATAATATTACATAATTTTAGTTGTACAGCTTGCAGGAAGTTAGTTTAATTTATTTATTGTTCAGGGGTAGCAACCCCATTTCAACCCCTTAGTCTGTAGTAATTGTAAAGTCTAAACATTCCTGGAAATGATATGGATAAAGTGTAAACTTTGTGTGACATTTTTTAATTGTTCATGATCAACTTTTAAGAAAATTAGGTTGATTATTTGTTTTTCAAAACAGTTGTTTACCTTATTTTTCTTGATTACACGCCCAGGTTCAATGCAATCAGTTAACCGTTATAGAGATGAACCCTATTTGAAATAAAAACTAAAAATTGAATATCTGCGATTCGAGGCATTTCCGGACATTTATGTATGGGAACGTTTTCCTTATAGGCCATTTGCAGTGCATTTTTGGTGGACAAAACGTGCGAACTCCGAAATAAATCGCTTTCAAAATGGCTTAAGGCTCGGCTCTCCACATTCAAAACTACGATATTCGTACCAATTTCAATGTTAAATAACCAAAACATACCTTCACTATTAAGCATATTTTTGTGTTGTTTTTGTTAAAAAACGAAAGCTGTATTTTTTTTCTTAAAGTAAAATAGATTGTGGGTGTTGATTGCTAAGGATTTTTGCAATATCTCTTTTTGCAACTGAGTAAAAAATGTATAAAGTTTACTATGTTTTACTATTTATATCATACGTTTATGAAAACAATAAAACGGTTTCTGAAAATGTATTCGGCAATCAACATCCGCATATGACAGTACTTCAAAATGAAACCAAATTTTTAAATTTATTCCACGAATTAACGGAAAAAAACGACTTATTCTGTAGCATTGCTCTTATGGGAATAAGATTCAATTGGCGGGTAGGGAAGCGCCCCCTTAATAGTAAGCCCCTAAGTTCCCCCGAATATAACCTTCAACATTTTTTGTTACTAACAATTATATATTTATGTAATTAAGGTTTTTTGGAAATAACTCAAAAAGTATAATAGGTAGGAAAAAATCAATTTTAATTAACTCGTGGATACTCAATCGCTATGAATTTTAAAAATTATATCCAAATTGTGTATAAAAGTTTAAATCTTACCGATTATTTTTGTTTTGTACTTTACCGAAATATTCAAACGCAAAAAGGCCATAAAAATGTGCCCTATTTGAGCTATAGGGACATTTTTTTTTAAATGCTCGTATTTGATTCTTCTTTAATTTGCACTAAATTGCGATTTGATACAATCGAAATTGCGAAAGTTAGTAATAAAAAACCGTTTCAAAAAACGCGTTTTTTCGACAAAACGGTAAAAATAAAGTATTTTAAAAATTGTTAAAAATACAAAACTATATGATTGTAAAAGTATGAAGACTAATGAAGAGTTTAAGACCTGAAACATCAAAATCGGTCAATTTTTCGACAGCAGCGAGGTCATTCAAAGAAAGTTAGTTTTTTTTAGTTTTTGGCAACAATTTTTGGAATATATAAAAATAAATTGGTGGGTTTAAACTACATCAAAATAACCACCTTTTGTAGAAAACCACATGTTTCTAGGAAAAACAGAGGCCACGTAATTTAATTGTTAATTAAATAAACGGTACCAGGAACTGGCACATACTTTCTCACAAACATATTTAAATTATTAAACAGATTTATGGTGACTTGTAGGGTGGGGTAGGAGAGGTGATTTTGTATTAAAGTTGTTTTCCCATAAAAATCCATAAAATAACGGAAAAACCAACTTTTCTCAAAAACGGCTCAAACGATTTTGATTAAAATCTTAAAGTTTATAGTAGTTTAGGTCCCTAATAAACTATAAAATTTTAATCAAAATCGTTAGAGCCGTTTTTGAGAAAAGTTGATTTTTCCGTTATTTTAAGGGTTTTTATGGGAAAACTACCCTTAAAAATAAAAAATTCACAAAAATGAAAAAAAGCCTGGAGATGCCGTAGATTTGTACCTCCATACCAAATTTCATCAAAATCGGACGACTGGTTTAGGCTTTAGGTCTGATAACATCCACACAGACACACAGACACACATACAGACACACACACAGACATCACTCCGAAAACCACTTTTTTAGGTTCAGGAGGGCCCAAAACGGATATTTCCACAAAAAACTCAAACTCGAAAATTTTGACGATTACAATACTTTCTCCATATACTATGGTATAGGGGGAGAAAGTAAAAATGGTATTTTGTAATAACTTTTTATTACTACAAGCTATTTAAATTTCGTTTATTTCAAACAACGCGATTAAAAGTTCCTCACAAAAAAGTATAGGGCCTATAGCTATTTTTTTGCTACCTATTATACTTTTTGAGTTATTTAAAAAAAAACGTAATAATTACATATATATAATTTTTAATAACAAAAAAAGCTCATGGTTATATTCGGGGGAACTTAGAGGCTTACTACTGAGCCCATTTGAAAGCGATTTATGCAAAAATTTCGGAGTTCGCTCGTTTAATCCACATTTGCCTTTTTTTAGAAGCACTGCAAATGGCCTATTAGTTTTGTTGTAGAGAACACCTACAGTAGCGCGTGAGACAGTACAACCGATGTAAGCTAATGATGTGTTATCTATACAACTGCGCACACCTGCAGAGCCTAAGTGTCGGTGAGTCATAACAAACATTCATACAGTTAGCTCGCTGTAATTATTCAGACAAGTTGATAACCGACAGCTACTATAACTTCATGTCAAATCTGTTATCGTTCATTTCATTTACAAATATAGAAGATGAAAACTAAAGAAGTAAATTATGTTGCTTACAATTGTGCTAGCTTGCCGTGCATTGTATTGTCCCTAGTGGTTTTATATTTTCCGTAAAAAAAGACTTTATTTTAAGGGCGAAGTTAGGACCTCTCTTCCACTCAACTCCAAAACAAACAAAATAATAAATTGTGAACATAATACAAATAACTTTACACAGTACAAAATTCTATCACGCAGCTGAACCGTTGATGTGAGCGAATTTGTAGAATTAAGTTTTTATGTTTTATGTTTCAACCGACTTTTTATGAAATTGGTCTACTCACGAAGGTCTACGTACGAAATTAGTAGAATTGGTTTGCACCTCAACACTGCGCTCTCGGATTATGAACAGCTTCGCTTCGCTCGCAGTGAACAAACTCTCTTTGCAAGAAGCTGCCCCCACGTGGATTTGAACCGGGTACTTTTATCGTATTCTTCGTTTTGATCGATTTTGGGGGAACCATGCGAGCTATATTAAGGTCGTGAAAAAAACAAAATGTGCAAAATTATCTAGTATATTTATTTTTATTTAAAACCCCCAACAGAATTCATTCTATAGTACGAAAAATTAGTTGTTGTTTCTTGTTTCTAAGTCCGAGCAACTTATAAAACCAATGTGTGTACCAAGTTTTGACCACATCGGACTTAAAATGCGGCCGTTAGAGTACACATAATATCATTTTTAATGACACCCCAAAACGTGTTCTGGGGACCACAATCATTGCTCATTTACTAGTCCCGATTTCAGGTCTCACCGTATGGGTCACTGCAATAACTCATCTTTCCAATGGAAATTCGCTAAAAAAACACAACGTCTGCTTTGTGAAAAACTAACCTAGGCACTTTCGTACGTATTATACTTGCACATTCCACTGTGCCCAGAAACAAAACCAATAACTATTGGAAAGGCTGTAAATTACGTAAATATTTATTTTACCTTCTTCGTCAGCGTCCACTTCGACCTTGGCTAAATCAATATCAGCGCACGAAGAGCATTTCCACACCCGCTTTTCCCGAACCATCGCGTCCGCACTGTGTTCCCGGACCACTCCTAAAATCACGGTATTTTGAAAATGCTCGCAAGACCCGTGTTCTGCCTTCGGACACACGTACGTGGACGGTTTATCGCACACTTCACACTTTACCATTTCCTACTGTCAGACATGATGCACGGAGTTAGCGTCAACAAAGCTCGCAGCATACTGTATGTACTGTAGCCGGAGAGCAACACTGTCTTGTTTACACACATAAAGTCAACAAGCAATAGAGTGTACGTATATTGCGATGTCGCATACCTGATTAGATTGTAACAGCTGGTAGTTAAGCAGCGTGAAACAGCTGTTTTTGTCGCACAAACAGAGCCAGGTTATAGCCCGACCAATAAAGATTTTTTCTTGTTATTGAATCCACAGCAAGCGACATCCACCACGTTAAGGGTAAAACTAGGTTTGTAAAATACAACAACTATCGGGCGAGTAGATTTGCGCAATTTTTATTTAATAAATAATAATAACTTAGGACTTTTCGTTGATATTATAACGAAAGTTATGAATTAAGTTATGAATGGATCACGATAATTTCAATGGGACATTTGTAGAGAATTAAAAACCCTACAAAATGTATTTTATAGACCTTGATCGGACCTTTTTTCACCAAGAAAAATAGGAAAACCGCTTACAAATTACAATTTTTCAAAATTCATATCTTTGTTAATTTACAATATTAAGGGCATATTTTTCGAGAAATGATTGCTTATTATGTGTACTTCAAAACACGTGGAAGATGATATTTGGCACGTTAATAATAGTGTTTGCACAATTTAGGCCATTATCTTACACAATGGGCCTTATTAACTTGAGTAGCCCGATTTAAATTTACTGAACGGATTCTGAAAGTAGACATAATATCATACAATTCGTATATCTTAGATTTGTTTAATACGGTTGAATAATATGATTAAAAAAATGCTCACGAACATAGCGCGAAACGCGTCAATTTGTGACCGATGCCGACGGCGAGAGAACGGCAGGCTGCGCGCATCAGGCTCTCCTTCGCTGCTGGTTCCCCCACTACCACTCCCACTCCAGCCATCGACGTCGGTATACATAATAAATAATCATTTTCCGAAAGATCTGCCCTTAATATTGCAAATCAAGAAAAATATAAATTTTAGAAAAATGGGATTATTAAGCGTTTTTCCGATTTATTCAGTGAACTTTTAGGTTATGTGTAACAGGTTTGTTCAACCCGGCATCCTATACCAACACAGTAAACACAACATATGCTGTTATTATCTTTAACTTAACTATTATCCTACATCCGATTATTTTGACAGTTACACCATCAGATAGGGAATTAAAAGGACTATAAAAAAAGTATCTTGAAATTTTTTGTTAAAATGTACGGTTTTCGGGCAATTTATGTTTGAAGGTTTTGTTTTGAAACGATTGATTTGATATAATCGCTTATATTTCTTAACATAGAACATGTTTTGGTTAAAATGCATGTTAAGTTTGAACTGAATCGGTCAAACATTTCTCTAGATACGAATTATTTTATAAAACAAAATGGCGAATACCTGGAAAACGAAGCTTTTCCAGACCTATGTCGTTATGAACAATTTTGCTTTTTTTTAGGTCCTCTATCGTCTCTTGAAGTTGTGCCAACCTCCCGCGAAAATCCCTGTATACAGAGTGTTCATATAGTCCCTTTAACCCCTTTTATTATTTTTATTACTGAAAATAGTCAACAAAACTTTCTATATATCTTGTGTTGCGTAAAAGGACAAAGTTTTTGACATTTCTGAACCTCTATGATTTTGGGGGGCTTGGAGGGATAGGGGTGTTAACAATTTCAAATGTAAAGGTAGGTCATGTGATACACCATTGTAAAGTTTATTAAAAGAGAAACAGAATGGCGCAAATTAGAGCTTAGTACCTTGATTCGTTTCAAAATAATGGACAAAGTTCTGAAAAATGATATTTCTATTATAATATCAAAGCAGAATATTAATTTCTTAATATTACGAATAAGTAAGTTGTAGTTTAAAAAATAAAAACTATAAATAAATGTAGTACAGTACCATTAATTTATCTGAGTTTCTATGTGTAGGCTAATTGCAAAACTTCGGGGAAAAAATGTAAATGGAACCGGGAATACAACCCTTGACCTTTGCTTCTGACTTTCTCTACTGTGTGCGCAACTATTGTTCATGTACTGATAGGATAGCAAAACGTCCCTCAATTTGTTTCTGATTTATTTTGTGATAGCACTCAATTTTGTCTTTTTATAAATGAAATGCTCAAATGAAGACAAGGTTGAAATTATTTGTTTGTGACGGCAAGGCTTAAGAAATCTCCCACAAGCAGTGTGTTTATTCGATGATCATCAAAAATATTTCTAAAACTTCGTCCATTTCTTTGAAACAAAGTAAGATATTAAGCTATAGTTTGCGCCATTCTATTTCTCTTTTAATAAGCTTTTCAATGATGTATTACATGACCTACCTTTATATTTGAAATTGTTAACCACAATCACCCCCCCCCCCCCCAAGCCACCCAAAATCATAGAGGTTTTCAACAATTCAAAATATGTCAACAATTTTCCCTGTTATGCAACACAAGATGTGTACAAAGTTGTGTTAACTAATATTCAGTAACAAAAATAAATCGACCACGCAGCTGGACCGCTGACGTAGGTTGAGCAAATTTCCAAAATTAAGTTTATATGCCTATGTTTTAGGGTTTCAACCAACAATTAGGGAAATAGGTCTACTCACGAAGGCGTTGAATAGCTGTCTGTGTGTACGCAATATATTAGTAGAATTTGTTTCCTCCTAGTGGCCTCGCGAGTTTGCATCACTTGGCTTTGAACAGGGTACGTTTATGGTATTTTACGTTTTTGTCGATTTTGGGGGAACCAAGCGAGCTACAAGGTCGCGTAAAAAAACAAAATGCGCAGAATAACATCTTACATTTATATTGTTAGAAAAAACTCTAAAAAATTATCATTCTCGTAGTAAAAATCTCAAAAAATAGTTACTTCCGGTCAAAAAAAGTACTTCCGGTTGTTGGATTTTTTTGGCTAACGAACTAGTACGAGCCACATAGACAACCAACACGTGTACCAAATTTGGACCAAATCGGACTTAAAATGCGGCCGCTAGAGTGCGAACACATATATACATATATATGAATTTTTTTACACCCCAAAACGTGTTCTGGGGACCATGATCGGTGCTCATTTGCTACTCCCGACCTTGGGTCTCACCATAAGGGCCACTGCAATAGCTCATTTTTCCTATGGAAATTCGCTAATAATGAAGAGGTGAAAGGGACAACTCTGAATACGTAAGTAATTGGAGGGAAATAAATATGATTAGTTTATTATTAGCGAATTTCCTTAGGAAAAATGCAGTGGCCCTTATAGTGAGACCCAAAATCAGGAGTAGCAAGTGAGCACCGATCATGGTCCCCAGAACACCTTTTGGGACGTAATTAAAATTCATATATATATGTGTTCGCACTCTAGCGGTCGCATTTTAAGTCCGATTTGGTCCAAATTTGGTACACGTGTTGGTTGTCTATGTGGCTCGGACGAGTTCGTTAGCCAAAAAATCCAACAACAGGAAGTACGTTTTTTGACCGGAAGTAAAAAAATTTTGAGATTTTTACTACGAGAATGACATTTTTGTATGGTTTTTTCTAATAATATAAATATAGGATGTTATTTGCACATTTTGTTTTTTTTTTACGCGACCTTATAGCTCGCTTAGTTCCCCCAAACTCGACCAAACCGTAAAATACCATAAAAGTACCCGGTTCGAAGCCAAGTGGTGCTAACTCGCGAGGCCACTAGGGGAAAACAAATTCTACTAATATATTGCGTACACACAGGCAGCTGATCAACGCCTTCGTGAGTAGACCTATTTCCCAAATTGTTGGTTGAAACCCTAAAACATATAAACTTAATTTTGGAAATTTGCTCAACTCACGTCAGCGGTCCAGCTGCGTGGTCGAATTATTATATTTATGTACAACCACATAAAATGATGTACTGACATTAATTCTATCAAACTTTCCTCGCGTTGATGTATTTTTACCTACAAAGTCAACATGGACAAATAACTTTACGCGTCCTCGGAAACAAATCAGCAATAACAGTTAGAGTAGCCTAGGCTTGCATGTCCAATTAAACTCTAAGCCGGTACTAATCCTTAGGGATACGTTAATGCGCCAACTTATAACTTAGCGGAAAATACCTTGTCATTGTATTTACTGTGTGACAGGATAGTCACCGTAATTATATACAACTGCAAAGCAGACAATTTAAATGTTTAGTCGTGAAAACATGACAACTGATAATAGTTACCGATAGTATTCAAAATAAATCGATCGCGCAGCCAAACCGCTGACGTGAATTGAGCGAATTTCAAAAATTAAGTTTTTATTTTTTAGGATTTCAGCCGTTTGGGAAATTGGTCTACTCACGAAGGCTCTGAATACAATTAATCTATATATATA
>JAGFPH010004552.1:69530-83435 GCA_018207615.1 Philaenus spumarius | reverse complement strand
CTCAACCTTACGCCTTCGGATAATAGATTGCTTCGCTTCGCTCGCAGCGGAAAACGCTTTTTTATGGTACATTTAGGGTATTTTTGTAGTATTTTACATTTTGAATGATTGTGGGAGAACCAGTCGAGCTATAAGATCGTGTAAAAAAGCAAAATGTGTGGAATACTCTCTTATATTTATGTTTTTAGATAAACCGACAAAAAAGTTTCATTTAGTAAGAAAAAATAAAAAAACTTGACCTAAGGTTAAAAACGTGCTTCCGGTTGTTGGAATTGTTTGGCTAATGAACTCGTCCGAGTGACTTATAAAACCAAAGTTTGGACCAAAAAGTGCGAACACATATAAACATTTGTATATACAATGTTTAATGACACCCTAATAAAACATGTTCTGGGGACCATGATCGGTGCTCATTTACTACTCCCGACCTTAGGTATCACCACTGCAATAGCTCATCTTTCCTACGGTTCGCCAATAAATTCTAGTTTCATTGTTTTCGCAATTTGTTGTCGGAACGTTTGAACATAAATTCGGCTTGCAAAACGCTTTCTGTCAGAGTTTTATCACAGAGTTCGTTGCACCGACTTCGCAAATTATTAAAACACTCAGAAGTCGTATTTAATCAGGGAGCCTCGCAACCATTCTACCAAACTTTACCGTGTTATTCAGCAGGTTAAAACTAGCAAATAATACAATACTAGTAAGCCCTGTGAAAAATCACAGGCAGGTTAATTAGATACACATCAGAAATACATAATTTAAAATGATTCGACCGAACCGCTGACACGAGTTGAGCTAATTTAAACAATACTAGGAGCTCTGCCCCTGGACGTTCCCAACCCCGCCTCGGCCTTCGGCCTCAGATAGCTGTTTCGCTTCGCTCGCAGTTGGAAAATTCGTTAAAGAATGTCGTTAATCTTTGGTTCTTTTGTATATGTGTTTGTAAAATTATGAAACCAGGCTTAAATATATTAACAGTAATTATAAGATTAATTATAACCTGAAATACATACTTTAGAAACGTGAGAGGCTTTCATTACGATTTTAGTCCTAGTTCTACTATCTTCTGTCAACTAAAGTTTTGAAACCAGGACTATCAACTATCTACTATCAACAGTATAAATTAGCTCTTTTTTTAACAGTCGTTTAATAATCGGTGTTCATTATTCTTGTTTAATTCTTTGAAAGCCTTGTAAATTTCAAACTCTTCTACGGCGTTCATAAATTTTCCTTTACTGCAAATCTTTATTGGTTTAAGATTTTGACTCGACCAGCTAAATTTCGATTCGAACACCCTATATGACACAGCTATTAGAATTCAGAAAGCCCGCGGCAAGTAATTGTAGATTAGAGCGTCGACTGTTAGCGTGCAGTCAGTCGATGTCCGGATGTCATAAGATGCGTATCTACGTACTGTGTTTATTAAATGTGTTGTGTTTTATGTGTTTTTATGTGTTTTATTAACGTTGTTTTGACAACCTCTATATATAGAGGGCTTTTCTGAAGATGGGATAGACGTCCCGAAACGCGTCAAAGAACAACAACATAAAAGAGGTCACTGACTTAAAAATAAAAGATATTGTACTTTATTATATATATTAGTGACCTGGATACTATAAAAATGAATTCACAAATCCTAAATTAAAAACCAAGACTATGTATCACTTTTTATCATTGGGTTAAGGATAACTGATAAAATGTAATTCTGGCTGAAAGTAGTTTTCTGTTTATTGAAGAAATTCATACGAGTGGACCATTAGTCTAAATACACTGAGGGTTATAATTTAAATGTAAGATTAGATAAATTTTATATTTTTTTCATAAATAATTATCGCAAAAGAAGATTAGCTTTTTTATGCCACACTTATGTGCAGCTTTGAAATGTGCAGAAAAATCTTGTGTTTTAATTTGTTTAGATAAAACCACAAAACGGTCTACACTAGTGCGAAAAATCACAAAAAATGTTTACTTCCCGACAAAAAACCGTGTTTCTGGTTGTTGTATTTTTTGGCTAACTAACTAGTCCGAGCGACTTATAAAACCATCTGGACCAAATCGGAGGTAAAACACGGCCGTTAGAGTGCGAACATAAATACATATATTTCGCAATAAATAAAAGTCACAGCAATAGCTATTCTTTCCTATGGAAATTCGTTAAGAAAACTCATTCATCAAGTTATTGTCCGTTTATTTTTGGAACGAAGTTCCTTAACACGGGTTGCGGTAGGAGATAACAAATAGAAAATGTAATCCGTAACGAAAAAACACGTTATCAAATTGATTGCTATGGCAATGAATGTAAATAGATTCAAGAAACATGTGTTTTGGTTAATCAATTTAAATTAAGAGACGTTCGGTTTCGTCCAGAGTAGTTCAGGTATTATCGTCAAGCGCTAAAATAAATTCAATGAACATAAAATGCTGGTTCACCAGTGTAGGCTTATCCTAAAATTATTGTATGTATATTTAATTTATTTTACCTGCCTTAACGGCAACATACATACAATAATTTTAGGTTAGGCCTAAAAAGTAATTTTCAGTCTAGGCCTAACCTACAATTATTGTATGTAGGCCTATGTTGCCGTTAAGACAGGAGAAATAAATTAAACATACAATAATTTTAGGTTAGGCCTAGATTGATGAACCAACATGTTATGTTTATTGAATGTATTTACAATTAATGGACTTTTAACTGTGTTTACCATCTTAGCTTTGATGTCATAACTAATTCTACACCTTTATTATAACAACATTAAACGTATGGAAAAAGTACATATTTGTATAAAAAACAAACTAATAATGAACGGCAATTGAAAGATTAAAATTATGTGTGTATGTTGCCGTTAAGGCTGGTAAAAGAATTGAAGAAAAGGCGTGATAAACTGACGGGGGTCCTATGACTGCACACATTGACTTTTTATTCAAAAAGAAGGAGTCAAAAGGTTGAACTATCTACAATTACTCCTCAATTATCTCTCTACTACCGCAGTTCAACAGAACATTTAACAATCACCCTCTCCCTCCGAGGGGTATGTCAGATTATGGTTTGCCGCGAGGAAATTCACCGTAACAATGCAATCCCTTTTTAATTGGTTGTGCTAAAACCGTGTTGAACATTTGTCCGATGCTTGTTTTTCTCGTTAAAAATAACAGGATTAGAATCCCATTTTACATTAACTCTAATGAAGTATCAGACTCACAATATGTTTCTGTTTTTTATAGAAAACAAGTTAAACAATATATTGTATACAGAGCTGTATTTACCACTAGGCCCTGGCTTAGGATACAAAATATTTGTTTAAATAACAAAGACAGTGTGAACGATGAGAAACATAAGAAAATAAAGAAAATAAGATAATTTAATGACACCCCAAAAACGTGTTCTGGTGACCATGATCGATGCTCATTTACTAATCCCGACCTTAGGTCTCACCATAAGAATAACTGCAATAGCTTATCTTTCCTATGGAAATAACTCAAAAACCCAAAAATTTATTTTGATCAGTAAATTTGTATAGCCCGTTTGATTTCCTATCCAATTGTATAACTGTCCATTAGTACATTAGTTTGCATTGCCGTGAGCGGTTGGCTATAACATTGAAATACATCAAACCAATGTACTTAGTTTAATAAGTAAGGCTCGTGCGTAATGTGTCAATAATAACCGTCCAACGAACTCGTCAACATTTCTTAAATGCAGAAATTATACTTAATGTTAAAGTAGCATACCTTATTTCAATGCTTCTCCGAACATTGCAGCGAACATGGACTCACCTAGACAAACACAATAAATATGTCATTACTGTATTTAAAAGTACATTATTAAATAATAAATAATTCTATCACTCCGCTGAACCGCTGATGTGAGTTGAGCGAATTTCCAAAATTAAGTTTAAACATTTTAGGGGTTCAACTATTTGGGAAATTGGTCACAAAGGAGCTCAATATTTGTCTGCGTATACGAAATATATTTGTAGAGCTTGTTGCCACCTCAGCCTCCAGCCACAGCTCATGCCCTACTTCATTCCGCTCGCAGCGGAAAAACTTGCGAATTTGCACCTTGGCCTTGCGACCTCGGATTATGGACTGCTTCGTTCGAGTTACGTTTTAATCGATTTTGGGAGAACCAGACGAAAAACAAAAAAGTTGTGGGAAAAACAAAATATGTAGAATAATCTCCTATATTTATTTATTTAGACAAACCCCCAAACAAGTTTCATTCCAGTACGAATCTCAAAATATTATTACTTAAGGTCAAAAAACATTCTTCCAGTTGTTGAATGTTTTTTGCTAACTAACTTGAATGAGCGACTTAGAAAACCAAAGTGTGTACCCAAATCGGACGTAAAATGCGGCCGTTAGAGTGCGATCACGTATATAAAATGTTTACCGACACCCCAAAACGTGTTCTGTTCTGAGGACCATGATCGGTGCTCTTTAACTACACCCGACCTTAGGTCTCACCATAACATCGTTTGCGAGTTTGCACCTCTACCTTGCGACCTCGGATTATCGACTGAGCTTTGCGAGTTTGCAAATCGACCAAGCAGCCTGGAATTAAGGACTTCACTTCGCTCGTGAGTTTGCATTCCGGCAGTAGAAGTTGCTTCCACGGTAAAGCTACGGTTTCTCTGATCACGCAGCGTTATTGCGTGATCCGTGATTTGGGAATGATCCCGTGGCGGGAATCACGCGTGCGTGATACGAAAAGTAGGGTGTTTTCTCTGACCCCGCCCTTTCTGTGCGCGATTATATCTTCAGTCATGGATACCATAGACGTGAGATTGGTTGTTGTAGCTTTGTTGCTGGATGAAGAGGCTAATGAAGAAAGTATGTTAGTGAATTTTGTGAATGAAGACCCTCAGCCACTATTTATTAACAGGGACGAAGAAGGGTGTTTTAGAATTCTGATAACCAGGCATCTGTTGGACAATGAAACCAAGTTTAGGGAATATTTCAGGCTTTCGACGTCGTTGTTTTATGAAGTGTTAAGTTGCATTCAGGAAGAAATTTCAACACCCGCCACGAACAAAATAAAGAAAACTATTTCATCATTTCAAAAGCTGTGCTTGACGTTAAGGTAAGCTTTTTTTCTTATATTTATCTATTTATTAATACGTTAGGGAGCTTTTCTTCACAGTCATAACTCTATAACGACTGGACTGTTTTTTTACAGTTAAGTTTAGTAAGTTAAGTACAGTTAAGGCCTGAACCTTTTTTAATAGTGGCACTATTCGTTGACATTTGATCACTAAACATATGGACATGGTTTAAAATAGTTATAAAGGTTAACCACAGATTGCAGCACATTATTTCCCAGGCAAGTCCGGGATCACCACCTCGTTAAAGAAAATGTTTGTGAAATTAATTATCCATAGTTAGTTCTCACAAAAGATTTAATAAGTTACGAAATAAAGACTCATTAAGTTATAAAACATTCTTTATTTGTAATCTAGAAAGATTTACTATTTCAGCTACTGCAATCTAAGAAAACTTCTTCCGTTTATCTGAGTGATTTCCGTGTTGCTGGAGTTTTCATCGCTGGACATGGTGTGGACACGTAAAGTAGGAGTCACCTGTCGAAAATTGTCGATGCCCCTACGAACAACACTGTTATAGCTCTCGTCTCCATAAGAGGGTAGTGTTGAGGCTGATTGTGTGAAGACTGTTTTCGAAAAGTCAACTGGGGAACCAAGGTCACTGTTGTCAAAGCTACTGCTGTCACTAGTGTTCACAGTGTGGGTAGACTTTCTTAGATGTTCATGACTTTTGTTGATCGGTAGAACAGGATTGATTGTGTGTACCGATTGCAGTGTTTCTTCCGTTATGGCTCTCATCTCCATTTCAGTGACTAACTGACAAACCTTAAGGCGTGTCTCTGCCTGGAGTTGTCGGGGAAGTGTTTTTACGACTTGTGACATGCTCTTAAAAAAAATGTCAATTGGATGCTCAACAACAGACACTGGAGCACTTTGAATTTTTTTCTCAGAAAATAATTCTTTCAAAATCACGTTTCGCTCCTCACGTCCAGATCGAATCTCCTGGATCATTTTTTCCTTGGCCGAAAATCTGTTTTTCTTCTTTTCTGGCTCGTCATTTGTTGCGTTCGGTTCATTTATTTCAAATTCACTAATTTCATCAGTTCGCTCTGAAAATTCCAGCAGGTCTTCCTCTGCCGTTTCGTCCGCGCCCTTTTCAGCTCGTTCACTGTGTGAAGTACCAGGCCTACTCCTATCGTCAGCTTCAGAAGCTATAGGGGCAGGCAACTGAAAGCTGCTTGTTACCCTGTAAAAAAATACTATTTTTAATCCTTTGATTAAAGTGAGGTAGTCCGATACTAAATTTTATCTGTTTCTGGTCATATATGTAGGGGCAGGATTAAGTGAAGGATTAAATGTCGCGATTTGCTTGAGCGCATATTTCACATATTTAGCAACGCTAGAGGAACGTAGGCTATAGGCCCACACTAAATCACTAAGGGCTGAATCCTTAGTCGCGACTCAAGTACTTACTCAAAATCAAGTAATTGCTCAAACCATTCTTAAACATTGTATTTGAGTAACAAGTGCAGGTATAACCTACAGAGGCAAATTAATGTATTATCTGATGAATCGTAGTAATTATAACTAAAAAAAGGTTGTTGTATTTTTTTATTATTACCGTTGTGTAAACCTATTTTTATAGATATTGGGGGATTCCAATGTAAGTTACATTCGTTCAGAGTTTCTGTGAACATGAGAAACAATGGAAATTTAAAGGTTATACATTATTTTCTTATGGATAACATATGTTTCTCATGTTCAAATGAAACTTTGAGTGAACTGTAAACAAATATTCGGTAGACGTAATTTTTTCGCATTCTGTGAATTTGATAATCATAAAAGGCTAAAGACAAAAACAGTAAAACTGTTGAAAACTATAAAAGGTAATCAATGTTTTGACAAAACCAAACCTAAACATTACCCATAAGAATACTTTGTTTTCATTGTGAATGGCAGAGCCAGCTGATAGACCATTTACTTAAACCTTTGAGTTTGAGTAAGTAGTCTCGACTAATAATTCCGCGTGTCAAAATGTTTATTACTTACTTTTTCCCCTTATAAGTGTCATCCAAAAACTGAAGGTTCTTGTTCAAGTATTTTGATGTGGGGAATGCAGGTGATCCAGTGGTACTGTTGGCTTTAATTTTGTTCAAATTCTTCTTGTAGGAGTCTCGTATGGTTCTCCACCTCATTTTACTTTCATCAACTGAAAATATATATTTAACTTATTAATAAAAAAAAAATATATTATAAATGTTTTTTTTCAGGTATTTGGCAACAGGAGAAAGTTTTCATTCCCTAGCATTTCAATTCCGGATTTGCCACAGCTGGATTAGTAATATTATTAAGGAAACTTTACGTGCGATCACAGGCAAGATGTTACATCAAACTATCCCAACTCCAGACGATAAAATGCTTAAGGAAGTTGCCTGTGGTTTCTACAACGCATGGAACTACCCAAATTGTGTCGGTGCGATAGACGGCAAACACATCAGAATCGTCTGCCCAGAAAAATCAGGATCTCTTTATTTTAATTACAAGGATTATTTTTCTACTGTTTTATTTGCTTAGATTTGTTGCTTTATTTGTTTCTTGTGGCTATAGACACATAGTTAATTACTCAATATTATTTTGCTAATAAGTTAGTGTATGTACTTACTGTTAATAGCAAGCGCCACACTTATAAAATTCCAAACATTCTCCTTAACTGCATTGTTCTTGTAGTTCTTGTGGGTGAAACTATATAGCACTGGATGATCCCTCACCATATCTATAAGCTTTTCATCAAGCTCGGCAGTAAAAACCTTGGATTCCATACTTGTTGAAAAAACTACCACGCACCAACAAATGGCTACAACTACTTCGTGCCACGCAAAAAGTCTAGGATTCCAGACTTCAGTGCGTCGCGCAGCGAGATTGCGCATTACAAAATTGGTGGGAATCATAGAGATTTGCGCGCGTGAAGTCAGAGAAAACATCCCCATAGCTACAGCTGCGGCAGACTTTTGCGTGATGACGTCATTGCGCATCCCGCATCGCGCAGAGACGCTGCGTGGTTCAGAGAAACCGAGGCTTAAAATATCACCCACGTGGATTTGAACCGGGTAATTTGTTTTACGTTTTGATGGAGCTCGAAGGAGACAGACGGGCTATAGGTCATGTAAAAATACAAAATGTTCCGAATAATCTCCTATATTTATTTTTTCTGAAAAGTCTCAAAAACTTTCATTGTATTACGAAACATCCCATAAAAAATTAACTTAATCTCTAAAACTTGCTTCCAGTGGATGGATTTTTGTTAAGTCTTCCGAGCGATTTAAAAAATCAACGTGTGTACCACGTTTGGACCAAATCGAACGTAAGATGCAACCGTTAGACTGCATATACATATATATATACACACACACACACACACACACACACACACACATTTTAATTACACCCTAAAACGGCTTCTGAGGAGCATGTTCGGTGCTCCTTTACTATTCCCGACCTTAGGTATCACCATAAGAACTACTGTAATAGCATGGAAATTCGCTAACAAGTAACTTCAAGCAAGTAACTTTTATAAATAAGTAATTACTAGGGGAGACCCCTGCGTGCTCCGCACGCCAACCCCCCCGATGAAACCTTCTAAAGAGATATGCTATGTTTTATCTATACTAATATTATAAAGAGGTAAAGTTTGTTTGTTTGTTTGTTTGTATGTAGGGGGTAATCTCTGGCGCTACTGAACCGATTGAAAAAATAGTATTACTAATAAAAAGCTACACTATCCCTGAGTAACTGTACCAATCTTACAAAAGAACAATTAAGGGAACGGAAGCAATACTGGGCCACATAGATTGGTACTGTTCAAAACTTACCTTAGAATTTAAGTATCACCAAAAGTAGGAATATTTCAGCTTATCTCTTACAATGCACAGGATACCTAGAGGTTAGCTCAATAAACTATAGAAATAGGTATAATTTTAGGTTTATTAACCAAGTTAAGTAAAAAGTTTATATGCCCTTAATACAAAAAAAATATTAATATGCCCTTAATACAAAAAAGATTGAGATTTTTAAAAAGAAAACATATATATTTTATTAAATTGAATTTAAAAACCCTCCCCAAAAATAAAAATCAAAAACCCTCCCTTTTAATAATAATTACAGAAATTATACAAAAAAGATTAACAAGTTACAAAGTTTTAACATGAAATACCATGGATTTGTTTTAAGAAAAAAATATATATATTTGTAGTTGGCCAACTCTAAAAGGTAATTATAAATAATTGAATAAATAGACAAAATTAATTATGAGACGTCTCTCTATATATATAATAAAGGTGTGAAATTTCTAATATGTAGCCCTTAGGGCTAAGGTCCGAAATGTGCTAGCTTGCTCCTCCCAATTTATTAAATACTAACATATCCTAAATAGTACACATATACAAAAATTACTTTCAAAATACAGCCTATTTAACAGTTAACATAAAAGGAAAAGAACAACTGCAGATAGTTCTCATTTTAAATTAAGTTCTGTCTCTAATTAAAACACTGTAGAAATATTTTGTTTAAATTTTTTAAAGTTCAGTTGGAAAGTAGGCCTTTTCTAAGCGTAGCTGTTGCAGGTTATGCCATTGTATTAAAACATTCCCTGGAGTTGGACCAGTATAACTGGTATCCGGAAAACAAAGGTTTAGAAGTAATTCATGTTGTTCAGCGACACACCGTCGTTAATCGCGATCAAATTATTTAAAATTTAATGACATGACTACCACTTGGCAGCGTCTTAAAAGATTCGTTCGTAACGGTCTAATGGCCGACCTTCTACCAACCCTCATGACAAAGCGAATTTTAACTCAATAGATAAGGAACAGCTGATGGGTTACAAAATGCTATTGCATACTAAAGCAGTGTGTACGGCTTCAGATACCGTACGGAGTCGACGTCTGGCGGAGAAAAGGATAACTATTTGGGACATGTCGGTAAGGATAAATGATAGAAAGGTTGTAAGTCGGAAAGAAGTAATATTTAATAAAGGAAAAAAAATATAGGTGGCGCGAATGTCTAAAAACGGCACATAACATAGGCTATAATTCATTTCGGTAAAAACCTTTTTTATTTTAATATTTGTAAATTTAGTCGGAAAAAATCTTAGGTTAGGCCTGGAATGATAAACCGTCACATGTATTTACATTTATTACCATAGCAACCAATTGAATAAAATAACAGATAATATAGATATGTTTACTTCAATATTTCCATTAACAGCTGATTTCAAAATTTGAAGCAATTATTTTTGTATTTCTAGCTTTTAGGTTAGGGTCGTAAAGTGTAGACCTGAGCTTTGCTGGTTCTTTTAACTATTATTAACTGCTGTTATAAAATATAAGAAATAATTTGGTTTGAACATTTAACATTATTTACCATCTTAGTTTTGAGGTTATTATTAATACTACAACTTTATTATAATTTTATTAAAACGTAACGTATGTTTTAGAAGGTTCCATTGGGGGTTGGCGTGCGAAGCACGCAGGGGTCTCCCTTAGTTTATAATAAAGGTGTAGGATTATTAATAACCTCAAAACTAAGATGATAAAAAATGTTAAATGTTCAAATCAAATTATTTCGTATATTTTATAACAACAGTTATAATAAAAGTTAAAAGAACAAGTAAGGCTCAGGTGTAGGCCTGCACTTAATCAAAGCCCTTACCAAAAAGTTACTATCAATTACCGTATATTATCAATAAATAGGCCTACTATAATATGACTTATTTATTTTTAATTAGGATGTAACATAATTTTTTCTTATTTTTAAATTTCTTAAAGCAAGTTTTTATTGGTTTGTGTGTATTGAACATGTGTTGGTTGAGCCTAGGCCTAACTTAAAATATTACTTTGTACTAAAAGCTGGATATCCGAATCAACTGTTTTATGTTATTTTAATCAATTGGTTGCTATGGCAATGAATGTAAATACATTCAAGAAGTTGTTTTTTCAGTCTAGGAATAACCTAAAAGTATGTTTAATTTATTTTACCTGTATTATCGGCAACATACACACATAATTTATGTTTTAATGCACATCTTGAATGATATAAGTTTCATCTTTCAATTGTTGTTTTTTAGTTTTTCATAATGTTGCTTATTTATTGGTATTACAGCTGTTAGGCACTATGTAACGTTCAACTTGATCCTGTGAATTTGTTCGTTGAAAAATACTGGCCACTATAATGAATTTCTTTAAGCCAGCTGATTCCTTTTGCTACAAGCCACGGTATAAAGAATACTAACTACAAGCTACAATAATAATTGTTTGTTGTTAGATGCACAATCACGTGTTTTAATAATCAGCTGGATAGGGAAACTTAAACTTAAATAAAATACGTTTTAAAAAGTTCTTTTATTACATTCTAAATGAAATTATTTAAAAAATGTAAGTAAATTGTGCAAATAGATTGATCTTTCATTTAAAACAAACCGCGTGTAAAACGGTTCAGTGGAAACCTCAAGTGAACTCTTCAAAGAAGTGTAAAGTTGAAATTTTACCCCATGTTAAATCTCCATAAGAAAAGTTTATTTTCCATTTTTGACCCAATTAACATAAATATTTTCAAAATACAAACAAAACCTGCACATATAGGACCGCTAACCTTTGTTTTGGTACAACCCGCATGTAAATCGGTCCAGTAGAACGGTCAGGCTCGCTGTCATTAGTTTTGCAAAAGTTTTTTAGTATATGAGATTCTGTATCCTCTGTCCCTAACTAGCTAGAGCTTAAATCTCAGAGCCTAAGTCCATTTTACAAGAAAAATATTGGTTTTACAAAAAAGTCTTAAGATTACGTATGAAATCCGAAAAAGTAAAACAATATAGGAGTTTCCATATAAAATTTCAAAATTCGCTTCTAAATTATAAAAAAATGGCTGATGTTACACTATTTTAAAACAGCCAACTAGACATTTCTTCGAAACGAGAGAGGTTAGGCAATTTTCTATATTTGTTAGAAACAGAGATATCCAGCTGTTTCCAAACTTTTTTCCACCATGCAGGTGAATACACAAGTTTTTTTTTAAAGGGATAACCATTGGTATCTAGTAAACTATAAATCTGACAGCAAACTTTAAACGAGGAACCTGTATTTGTTTTTTTTTTTTGAAATTTAAAAGATATGCTGCTAAAATAGTCGTTAATTGCCGCCATTTTGCAATAAGTCGGTCGACTTTCTAATTTCTTACGGAACACTCTGTACTTTATGGGGATTTTGGATTTACAAGTTTTTGTTCTTGGTGTTATTTTTTTTATACAACTAACCGTTTACAAAGTAGAGGAGCTTAAAGTTTTAAAAACACCCTAACTGAGCGGAAGATATTTTTGTATAGAAACGTTTTGAACCAAATAACTTTTAAAATCTACAAATATGGGTTTTGTTATTTTTTAAATCCATAATACATAGAAACTAAGTGACAAAACTACAAATTCATCACACATGAAAAATTAAGTTTAAAACCGAAATGTTCAATATCAATCCGACAAAAAAATTCTTGTATACCAAATCTCGAGAAATTACTTAAAGCAGTATACCAGAAAATATGTACAAATGTAAAATGTTTAGTAATCTATACATATAAATAAAATGTAAGTGTCTGTGATTTAAAAATATAAGCTTTTTTTCTAAGCTCATATGGTTATTCACACATTGCCAAAACCTAAACACAGACTTATACATCTTTTGTCTGTCTGTCTGTTTGTTAGTCCGGGCTAATCTCCGGAATGGCTGAACCGATTTTGACGAAACTTTCATTAGCATATAAAGGACGTTTTCGAGAATATTTTAGTCTGCTTTGTATTCCAAAAATATTTGAAATTCCTGTTAAAAAATAGAAAAAATTTGAAAATTATAGATTTTGTGGACAATGTTGCGTGTCTATTTCGATCTACATCTTTTGTAAAGTACAGGTCACACCTACCCACACCACCCAACTTAGATCCAAGTGCCTCCGTACTAATCAATAATCATTTGCGAAAAAATCCTATTAAAAAATCTGGAAATTGGTTGACCGTGCAGGCCAACCCTAGAACTTCCCGCTTAGTTTGAATTTTAAACACTTAAAATGAGTTTTTTTGTTAAAATACCAAAAAACGAAAATTTGTGAATTTTTAAACAACAACGATAACTTTTGAATGCGTCGTTCGATTTTCATTTTTAAAAAAGCATTCTACGCAGTTTTTAAAGCACAAAAAGAAAATGTACAGGTTTATATTGATTGGTTGAGAAATCTGGAAGATATGTTAAAAAAATACCAAAAAATACCAAAAAACGAAAATTTTTGAATTTTTAAACAACGATAACTTTTGAATGCGTCGTTCGATTTTCATTTTTTTTAAATCATTCTACGCAGTTTTTAAAGCACAAAAAGAAAATGTACAGGTTTATGTTGATTGGTTGAGAAATCTGGAAGATATGTTAAAAAAATACCAAAAAATACCAAAAAACGAACATTTTTGAATTTTTAAACAACGATAACTTTTGAATGCGTCGTCCGATTTTCATTTTCAAAAAAGCAGTCGACGCAGTTTTTTAAGCACAAAAAATGTATACATGGTTTTATTATGATTTTTTTGCACGCTTTAAAGTTATTTTTAAAAAACATAAAAATTCCCAAAAAAATTTAGGTTATTTTTTTAAATTTCTTCGGATTGGCTCGATGGATTAACTCTCAAATCTAATCAGATCTAAGTTTTGATACACCCTTTCGAATGACATGTCGTAGAATTCAATCGGTTGATTCGTTTTTGAGAAACTGTACGACAAAAATTTATTTATACACATACATCCACACACACACACACACACACACACACACACACACA
>JAGFPH010004552.1:45701-67781 GCA_018207615.1 Philaenus spumarius | reverse complement strand
TCAAAGATATTAAATCACGATTTCTTCAAAACAACCGAACGGATTGGAATGAAATTTGGTATGTAGCTTCCTCTAGGGCCATAGGTGCTCACTAAGAAAGGGTATGAAAAATTACGAAATTTTAGGAGGGGTTTGGGGGATCAAAGTTTCTAAAATCATAATTTCATATCTTTTATTATTATGACAATAGTGCTTTTATTATTTAAGATCTATATATATATAAGCCAAATACCACTCACTGACTGAACACTTAAAAAGAATACAATTACGTTAAAAAGACTGAAAATACCAACCACCACTGGCAACGCCGTACGGGTCAGCTAGTGTAATTTATATAAGAAACTTTGTAATGACTGACTGACTGAGATGGAATCAACGTAGAGCAAAAACTGCTTCAAATGCAAATAAAAAAATATAAAGGTATGTGCTTTGGCATCATAGACGCATACTAAGAAAGCATTTTGAAAAATGTTTACTTTAAAAGCGTAAAAAATAGTGAAAAACATTAGCTATGTATAGTTCACCGCTCAATCGTCATTTCTGTTAAAATAACAGAGTATACAACAATCTGTTTGCATCATCATGGGTTGCACTGGGGTTGGTGAGCGAAGCGAACAAGGGCGGAGCCCCTAGTTAGTGCAGTGAAGTATTTACTAACTCAACTTTAAATAGTTTTCGAGATAAGATTAGAACAGTTTGAAGTTAACGATGATAGATTCAATTATTTGTATTCTATAAAATGAGAAAATACATCCACGAAAAATAAAACGTTTGAGTGTTTGCAAAAAGACTGCAGTAAATATGAATAAACGTTAAAATGAAAACTCTAAACTAAATGAAATTGTTTTCACTTCAATATGAACGGAAATTCATATCTTCGGAGCTCTGAATAGAAACTCTCTCGCCTCTTTCAATAATGATAAAACATTTAAGTTTGTTAACAATGAATTGTTCTTTCAAGTGGAAAACGTAAAATATATTACTTGGAGGGATTCTTAAATACACTGTTTCCTTTGCTGTTGTTCCAATAACTTCTAAGGATATTGTTAAAATAACTGTATTTGAAAGAACAGAACCTGTGTCTAGTTTAGATCGGTTTCACGCAAGCAACTTACTAACAATCATATGTCATGTTTAAAAAATACTGGAATTGCGATCAAATACATATACCTTGCTTTATTTGGTCACTGACTGATCTAGCGAAACGCCCAGCCTAAACAAAAAGTCCCTGGAACAATAAATTCAATATACATGTTGACTTTTGTTAGTGGAGATTTTATCGAATTTCCACAGAAAATATGATCTATTGCACTGACCCTTAAGGCACACCGATTATGGTCCTCAGAACACGTTTTGGAGTGTCACTAAAAACTTTATACTTATGTATATATCTGTTCGCACTTAAACGGCCGCATTTTACTTGCTATTTGGTCCAAATTTGGTACATACGTTGGCTTTTGAAGTCGCTCGGACGATGTTATTAGTCAAATTTTTTGGGGCTTTATCTAAAAACATTAAAATAAGAGATTATGCTGCACATTTTGTTTTTTAAAAGACCTTACAGCCAGTTTGGTTCCCCCAAAATCTATCAAGACGTAAAATATCATACAAGTACCCGATTAAATCAACTTGAGACATGTAACTGACTCAAAGCTAATTTGTCCGCTGCGAACGAAGCGAAACTACACTTGAGCCAAGGCTCGAGACTGAGGTACAAACAAGTTCTACTAATATATTTTTACTCGTATGCAGCTATTCAGCTCCGTCCAGAGTAGACCAATTTCCCGAATAGATGGTAAAATCCCTAAAACATGTGAACGTAATTTTGTAAATTCGCCCAACTCACGTCAGCGGTTCAGCTGCGTGATCGAATTATTTACTCATAAACTTATACTCATGTGAGCCAGTTGTGCTGTGCAGCATCTGACGATAATTAAAGCGTCAAGTCAGAAGACCAAACGATCAAGTCAGAAATAGATTTGAAAAACAATTTTAAAATCGTAGTGCAAACATTTGGCAACGGTTGTACATTACAAGCAGCTGTACAGTACAGCGGTGATTGTCCATTACAAATGTGAAATAATTGGGTAGTAAATATGTATTACATTTTGTTCAAAACCGTTGCGGTCGCTCAAGATAAATGTACTGAATCAGACATGCTGTGTGAACTAATCATTCTAATAATAATTTTACAGTGTGTTTTTCAAGCATTACTTAACTACGGATGATGTGTTGAAATCGTCAGGGTCACTGGCGTTCAATACTTGGGCATTATACTTGATGAAAATTGCTTTCGGAAATTTCATATTAAAAAATTAACCTTTGAATTGCTGTTAGTACTTTTATAACTTTTGAATCGTTATTTTTATTTTGTAATCATTTTCCGCGCACACACTTCACCAGCAAGGGTTAATTTAACCAAATTTAAGTGAAAAAACGTGGACCAAGTTCGGGATAAGAACCCAGGGTCCTTACCATTCCTTGTGCTTCCAATGTCGCTTCATACGAGGTATTCAGTCTAATAATTCAAAAATGTAGTAAACACTGAAAGTGAGAACATCGACCAATATCTGGTGTGATCAGGATGGCTCAGTTGGTAGAACGTTAAGGTGCGGCGACACTGGAACCTGCCTGGACTGATCTAACCTACCAGACCGGACCTATCCTGAGCATTTCAATGGGCGTGGCGACACGGAGACCAGAGCGGAATTGCGTCGGTGACCTGACTCTGGTTGGAATCCGTTTTGGTTGGGTTGGGACAGGACTCGGGCTCTCCCTCTACGTTGGTTTTTAGTCCATTGTAACCACAAAGACGCGTGTGGCCTACCTCAGCCACAATTCAATGTACATTCTAGTGATAAAACTGTTTGTGATTCGTTCTCGTATCAACAGTTCTCGTGCTAGATATTCTCCATGATGATGAGAAACTCATTGAGTTTGTGATTGAACAACCAATTTTGTATGACACCGGGCGAAAAGGGTACAGCAAAATATATGTGAATGTAAAACTGTGAACTGCCATTGCTGGTAAACGCGATTTACAATCAGGTGAATTAATGAAATTATGGGATTTGTATTTATTTTACATATTGTCCGGTGACTCCGGTCTGGTGGGGGTGCCGCATCTCCCTCCGGTTTGGTCTGGAACGGGGTCTAATCTTAATTTGTTAAGTTTCGCTCCTAAAATTGTGTATAGTGTAGTGAATTCTCTACTTCAATATGGAATAACGTCTCGGAGAGGGTCATATTAAGTACTTTGAAGTCGCTCTGAACAACTTAAATTTGTTCGTTTTATGCATTTATATCATTGTAAAGTTTAACAAAATATTTTATATAAGAGTATAGAGCACGAAAAGAATGTCAAATAATAATAATTCGACTTTTAGGGAACGACAAGGTCCCACTTAGTGCTAAGTATACATATTTTAATTCTATTGTAGAATCGATTTTATGCTGCAGTTCCCAGGTCTCAGGTTACAAGGAAAGTAATGAATTTTAAGGAGTGCTTAGATTATTTATAAAAAGACTATTTAATTTGCCAAATAACACCCCAAATTATGTCTTGTTTTTAGAAACCGGGTTTGAAAAGGTTCTTTTAAGAAGGTGTCATTAAGAAGTCGCCTGGATTTTCTTTTAAGGGTTTTACTTTTACCAACGAATAGATTGCCAAACATTCTTGCTAAACAAATAATAAAAAGGGGTGTTTACTGGTGCCAGGAGTGGAAAGTGTTAGGATATAAATACGGGATTGATGTGGATATGAGCAATATTGATAGGTTACGTGAAAAGGTGCTCAGCGTTATTGAAGCGGTCAAAGTTACTTAAAAGGGAGAATGTTTATAAAAGGCAAAAAAATTCTACATATCGCAAACAGTACCGGGACCTTGAACCTTCAACTCGGCAGTAGACATTATTAATTTATCTGATAAATACGGTATCCAAACAATACGTTGGATCATCAAAGCAGGGTTGGAACTTGTTGATTTAATCCATAAACCGTGGTATAACGACAAAATTTGGTTATGCTCCTTATGCAACTTAAATGAAAACGAATCAGTTTACAATTTTATTGCTCGCTGTCCTATCCTAACAGATACAACAAGTATAGGCCTATGCTTTTTCAAAAGCAGTTTAAATCCGGAGGAATTTGAACTTTTATTGAACGGGAGAGATGGGTGTAGATTAGGTAAATTTATGAAGATGCATGGAATAAATGGCAATTAATAAATGAATTTAATTTTTAATTGAAACCGAAAACAAAAACGCGGTTAAAGGGTAGGGTTACGTAATTTTGATATCTTGATTTAAAAAAAAAGGATTACTGTAAATATATTTATACATGTAAGTAATTTTAATTATATAACTGGTACTAAATTTATTTATTCTAATGTATATTGAATATTTTGTGTGTGAGCGCGAGGGCCTGATTATATAATTTTTATGTGTGCTTTGATGGATGGATGGATGTAAAATAAGTAAATGTAAGTGGACCAGTGTAAGTCCTAATAATAAATTACTTTAAAACCCCAGCTGACGGTCAAATGACCATGCTGTACAGTACTATGTAAATAAAATTTTTTGTTTCCTATATAGTTCATTATCAGATGTATGTATTTTGTATTTCTATTGCAGTATGTATGGATTACAAATCAAAATAAAGTACTTTTTCTATTCTATTCCAATAATAATTCGACCACGCGGCTGAACCGCTAACGTGAGTTGAGTGAATTTCCAAAACTAAGTTCATGTGTTTAAGGGTTTCAACGAACTATTTGGGAAATTGATCTACTCACGAAGACGCTGAATAGCTGAGTACGGGTACGAAATATATTCTACCTTGTTCACCGAGAGTTTAAAGTGAAGCACCACCTTACAATGGCTGACGTAAGGGATTTGGGCCAATGAGGAAAGCGAACATCACGTGTGGGACGGGCGACTCTGCGTATGATTCACAGTAGTTCTTAGTAAACAAGCATTCTCTTCACTAGCCCACCCTAACGTTCACGTTAGTCCCTGAGGTAGGTCCGCGAGTGACACAGTCTGCCCGGCCCATAAAAATCCCTGGGGGAGGTGTTTCGCTTTAAACTCTCGGTGAACAAGGTATAGTTAAATTCGTGTTCACCTCTGTCTCTAGCCCTGGTTCATGCTTTGGTCCGCTCGTTACGGAGGTAAAAAACACTAGGTATTTTACGTTTTGATCGATTTTGGGGGAACCAGACCTATAAGGTCGTGCAGAAATCAGAATGTGCATAATAATCTCCTGTATTTACTCTTTTAGAAAAAAAAAAACAATAAAGGTTAATTCTTGTACGAAAAATCACAAAAGATTTTTACTTCCAGTAAAAAAAAAAAAACTTATTTGCGGTTGTTGAACTTGTCCGAGCGGCTTAGAAAACCTACGTGTGTACCAATTTTTGACCAAATCGGACGTAAAATGCAGACGATAGATTGCGAACATGTGTGCATATATTTATAAAATGTTTAATGACACCCCAAAACGTGTTCTGAGGACCATGATTGGTGCTCATTAACACCTTAGGTCTCACCATAAGAGTCACTGCTACAGCTCATCTTTTCTATTCAAATTTGCTTATAATTACATTGTGAGCTGTTTTGACCCAGAAGCCATCCTTGAAACACCATGTATTTTGTTTCAATGTAATTAAATTTAAACTTGTAATTTGATACGTTTATTCTAAAATTATTCATCATTTAAATTTTATAAACCGTGTATTTCAGTTTTGTTTGTTGTGACGTTAATTGGTGTTATTGAGTAATCGATTGTGCTTGTGTCCATTATCAGATGCAATGTGTTTACTCCATGATATACCAACGAAATCCAATTACAATCGTGGTAAACATTGACATTTATAGCTGTGGGTGACTGAACGAAACAAAAATAATTAGATCACGCAGCTTATTTATATGTTTTAGGGTTTCAACCAACAATTTGGGAAATTAGTCTCTCACGAAGGCGCCTAATAGGTGCTTCGTTGCACTCGCAGGCAGGGAAAAATCGAATCGGGTTATAGACTGCTTTGCCGACAAACTCTGCCGTCGGCCTCGGTTCAGAAGGTGCCCCCCACGGTAAAATCACCACGTGGATTTCAACAGGGTACTTTTATGGTATTTTCGTTTTGATATATTTTGGGGGGGGGGGGTGCGAACTCTAAGGTCGTGTACAAATTCAAAATTTGCAGAATAATATCCTACACTTATATTTTAAGATAAAAACCCTAAAAAGTTTCATTCTTGAACGAAAAACCTAAAAAAATAGTTACTTCGTGTCAAAAAACGTGCTTCTGGTTGTTAGATTTTTTGGCTGACGAAATGATCCTAGCGACGTAGACAGCCAACGTGTGTACCAAATCTGACTTAAGGCTCGCGCCCCTAAATGCAAAACAGCAAAGTTGGCTACAATGTCGATCTTAAACCTAACCATACCTTCACTTTTAAGCATATTTTTGTGTTATTTTCAAAACGAAAGCTGTGTTTTTCTTTTCTTTTTTTTTTTCTTAAAGTAAAATAGATTGTGTGTGTTCATTGCTAAAATTTTTGCAATATCTCTTTTTGCAACTGAGTAAAAAAATTAATAAAGTTTACTATTTATATCATACGTTTATGAAAACAATAAAACGGGTTTTGAAAATGTATTCGGCAATCAACGCATATGACAGTACTTCAAAATGAAACCAACTATTGAAATTTATTCCACGAATTACGAAAAAATGACTTATTCTGTAGCATTGCTCTTATGGGAATCAGATTCAATATGGCGGACAGGGGTACCCTACCTTTAAAATGCGGCCGTTAGAGTGCGAACAAATAATATACATACTTATAACGTGTTCATTTACTACTCCCAACCTTAGGTCTCACCATAAGGATCACTGAAATAGCTCATCTTTCCTATGGAAATTCGCTAATAATAAATTAGCGTTTACTGGTTTTCTGAAAATCGTCATATTGAGTTCGTTTGAATAAAAATGGTAAAATCTTAGTTACACGTACAATTTCGTAATTAAATTTTAATCCGCAGTTAATTTGAATGAATACTAAATTATTCCACAGTTCTAATAAACGTGTTTTCAACTTCAAAGGTGGTGCAATTAGAGCGGGGACTTGACAACTTCATTTGAACGCGTCAGAGAACTTCTCAAAGGAAACTTTTGATTTGAGCTGATTCTGAAAACTAAAAAAACTTGCAAATAATAATTTTGTTATGATATCTCATTTTCTGATTATTACGCAACCTATTCACAGACTATTTAAAAAAGCCTGACGAAGTCGGCTGTTTTAGATGGGTTGGTAAACAAAAATAATAAGTCAAAAATAGGTTGTAAAAAAGTGCCCTTGAACAGATAACATAAAAATATTTTTTTTATAATAATGTCAACATTTTTTTTTTAAACAAAACTGCACGGAAATGAGCTTCTGGAAATAGAACTCCAGAAATAGCTATCAATAGCGTTGTAGCCTAAAACCAAAAAAAAACCAAAAGTGCCCATATACAGATGTTCGTGAGGGGATTTTTTTATGTAGATTTAAGAAAAGTAGCATTTATACTTTTTGTATAATAATGACAACAGTTTTTTTTTTCTTTTAAAATAGGCGATAATAACCACCTAGGTTTTTCGCCTTTAAAAACAAAAAAAATAAATAAATTCTTTTAAAACAAACGGCTTGAAAATTGGCCCGATAGATCTCCAGAAATATTTATCAATAAGGCTATAGTCCAAAATTAAAATCCGTAAAAAGTCTATAAATATAACAATGAAAAAATTATATTTCATAATATCAACTCCTATAAAAGTGAGTGTACGTCTGTACGTACGTACGTGAGTAATATATAATATAACAGCTGATTTCACCTATCATATGTTATAATTAATAAAACCCAACGTATATTATACCGTATCATTATAAATTTCTTGTGAAGTTGATTTTTTTAAATATGAGTTATAGAACTAATGTATGCTACAATATGTCATAAGATTTGATGTGAGGTTATAAACTGTATATAAATACAACCTTTTAGCATTAATATAGGCTATTCGTTTATACAAATTTAAAGAAGACATACCTATTCCTAAAAAAATGACATACCTATAAAAAATAATATCATTATTATAAGGTTTATTTATTATTTTAATTAAATATGAAACTCATTTTTTTACGTAATTACGATTTTCTTTTTCCATCATTGATCTCTAATTTGAATGTACGTAATAATGATATTATTTTTTAAACGTTAACCTCCAACTTAACTTTTTGTGTCCACTTCAATAATATCAAATATTAATTATAAATTAGAATTAGTTTATGTTAAAATAAAATGCTTACTTTTTCCTAGCTGGCGTAATTACCTGGGGACAAGTCTTAGTGATTTACTAGATTACCTTAAAATAACAATATCTACATAAACGTTAAACAAACAAACAACATTCCCGTATCAAACAACTGTACTTCGGGAGTGGCAGCGCCGCACCTCCTCGCGCTCATTTAAAATGATGTAATCATAACAATTTCATAATGATGTAATCATTTTATCACAAATCGCTGAATTGGATAGTTTAGATCAATTCATTGGCTACAACTTTCCCGCTGAAAGTTTGTTTATAACCCAAAAATAAAAAATGTCCTCGCTTAGTAACTTTTCCATGTCAGTTTGTGATAATTCTCAAATATTTTCAATTATTAAAATTCAAAATACCAGTTAAAATAAAAGTTTTTTATACTGTTAGAATCCGTACTTTATGTCGATTAAGAATATATAAATTTTATTTTACTGAAGCCTTTCCATCGAGTTATAACAGCGAGTTAACGACTGCGCGCACATTACTGAAATACTACCAGCTGGCGTGTATCAGCATGGTGACGTCATAGGCGATCGATACTGGGTCACGGTAAATGATCAAAATGGTATAGAGCCCTTGTTATAGAGCCCTGTGTATCAACAGGGTCATCAAACGTTTAAGGATATACTTAATTTTTTTGCAGGGGTGCTGAAAAGTATGCAGGCGGTTTAATATTTCGTATATAAGGCAAATTTGAAAGTAGATGTGATTGAGGAACCTACTCTAGTAAAAATACTATTTTATTAAGATTTCAAAACATTTATCCGCCATCTTGAATGTAACTTCGTCTTTTTAAATGGGAAGGTGTTCGTGTGATATATCACTTAGATGTAGAATTTCAAGAGAAAACCAACGGTCAAATTTGCACACCTATATCTTTAACCGATTAAAAATGTCAGCCATGTTTAAAAAAATATTAATTATTATTCTTTTTTGATTAAGAATTAAATAAGCTTTCAAACGATATCACACTGATTTAAATAAACGATTTAAAATTTATATTTAATAAACGATATATTAAACGATATTAAATAAATAAATTATTTAAATTTTTCAAACGATATACCACACAACCATATTTGGGAGTATTTGGTTGAACCACTCAAAATTAATTTTGAAATAAAAAGGGCTGTAACTCAAAAATTTTAAATACTCCCAAATATCGTTGTGTGGCATATAGTTTGAAAGCTTATTTAATTCTAAATCCAAAAAGAATAATTAATTTTTTTTTAAACATAGTAGGCCTACAGCAAAATGAGGCAAAATCGGAAAACACGCTTTTGTTGGTTTTTTGGACGCAATTTTTAATCGATTAAAGATATGGATGTACAAATTTCACAGTTGGTATTCCTTTGAAATTCTACATCGAAATTATGTATCACGTGACCACCTTTACATTTAAAAAAACAAAGTTACATTCAAGATGGCGGATGGTTTTTTTAAATACTGTATTTTAATAAAATAGTACGTTTACATAGAGTGGGTTCCTCAATCACATCTACCTTCAAATTTTCCTTATATACGAAATATTAAACCGTCTCCAGAATTGTCAGCAGCCCGTATAAGTAAAATAAGAAATTCACTCCAAAACCTGATATTTTATTTTCAAGCAGTTCCGGAGCTATAAGTAACAAACCGGTGGAAAACGTGATTTTATACAGCTTACTGTCGCATAGCTGATCGTATATGTCTGAATGGGAAACATAGATTGATTACGCCAAAACTCACAGTGTATTTTGTAATTGCATGTAATGCTAGGGTTCAATATTTACCCAAAATTCCTTTCATTCATATCTGCGAGCGAAGTCACGGGTTCCTAGTCAAACAATAACAACACCTGACCGAATGTAATGCATTGAATTCTTTCAACAATTCGGCTACAATAAAATTAATTCAGGAACAATAAAGTCTGCCAACCAAGACTACAATCAGCTGTTCAATCCAGAAGTCTGTTTTAATCTAACGGAAGTAATTTGCTTCAACACAGTCATTTCCATTGCAGCTTCTGACCCAATTATTAAGAGATCTACCGACAGCTGTTTTCACTTCGGATCCAATCCGACTTCTAATTACATCTGTCACCCCTTATCTAGTTAGTTAACATTCGGATTAGGATCCACTTATCGAGTCGGATTCTACGCAGATGTGAACTGATTTGCATTCATGAAGTAGTGGATACATTCAGATTTTAAAGATGGTTCCCACTGATGGATTGTTCGTATTTTTTAAATTGTTCGTTCTGACATTTGCCATCATTCATGAAAAAGGGGGTCGGCAGGGGCGGATATAGGATTTCATTTTGGGAGAGGTCATACGAAGTCGAAAACAACATTACCGAGAATTGAACAACAACGAGTCTGGGGAATTAAAAAATATATAAAATCTATGAAATAGTTTTTAATGAATTTCTTGGCCATATATTGTCTTGAAAGAGCAAGAGTTTGGAATAAAAAAAAAAACACTAATTATTAAATAGTTAACAGGAACGGTACTAAAAACAATAACTAAACAACACGATCACTAAATCCACTTTGTTTCGCTAAATTTAAAACAACGTAACACAAGCACTCACTTATTCAAGTCATGCAGTTCCATACGGCGGCGCGCTCCGTTAAACAATAAAGATTGTTTCTTGTTATTGAATTACAAGCGACATCCACAGTAACTTTAAGAGTAGCAACACATATTTATATAAAATACAAAAACTATCAGGCAAGGCATTTTTGCGCATTCTTTATGAAAAAAAATAACAATAAATTTGGACTTTTAAGGTTTTTCGTTGATAATATAAATATTTATGCATGGATCATGATACTTCCAACGGGACATTTGTAGAGAATTAAAAACCTACAAAATGGTTTTTAAAGGCCCCGATCGGACCACTTCTCACCAAGAAAAATCGGAAAGCACTTAAAAATGAGTATTTTTTAAAAGTTCATATTGTTGTTAATTTACAATATTAAGGGCAGATCTTTCGGAAAAAAGATTGTTTAGTATGTGTAATGCATATTGCGGAGAAGAGAACTGCAGGCAGCTGGTACAACCACTACCATTGCCTATCTCGCCTTCGCGTCGGTCGCAAATTTACTAGTTTCGTGCTACGTTCGGAAGAATTTTTATCATACTTTATCAACATTATTAAAAAATTGCAGACATAACAATTGTAGGTGTTATGTCTACTGTCAGAATCCGTTTGGTAAATTTAAATCGGCCCACTCAGGTTAATTAGGCGCATTATGCAAGATATAGGCCTAAATTGTGTATACTGCAATTGTGCAAAAACTATTAATGAGGCAAATTTCATCTTCTTCCTGTTTGAAGTAATAATAAACAATCGTTTTCTGAAAGATCTGCCTTTAATACTGTATATTAACAAAGATATTAACTTTTGAAAAATTTAATTTTGAAGAGTTTTTCCGACTTTTCTCGGTGAAAAAAGGTAGAATCAGTGTCTATAAGTTTTCAATCAATGAAACAGCACATTTTAGATTCGACATTCATCTCTTACAATTAGAATTATTTGTATAGATATGTTGATATGTTTATATCTATTTGTAGAGAAAAGTTCAATCTTCCAATTCGTGTAAAGCACATTTACTCTAACGGTTTTATTCGTACAGTCCTGGGAAATACAGACAAGTAGGAAATTCAAAACTCGTCTTTCTCACGCTTTGGAAGTGACAATTGTAACGGCTTTTCACACGGTATCTTGTATAGGATTCGTGCGCGAGAGGTTTAATTTATTTGATCTCATTTGTTGATTTAAGTAAAGCTAATTCAAATACTTTTATGAATCAATAATTTACAAGTATACAGTTCAGTTCATTGATTTACTCTCTACACTTTGTTATAATAATGTTACATTTTTGGGCAAAGCATAATAATATATTCCTAAATTACTATCCAAACTAGGCCTATAGATGTTTTAGCAGTCAAGTAGTAAAACCATAAAAATTTGTGTTTTAAAAAAAGACATTTGAAATTGATATATATTTTTATACAGTTCTATTTAGAACTAAATTACAAAACTTTTGTACTATTGAAAAATGTTTACTACTTTTAATGTAGGCCTAAATTGAACTTTTTCCTTCCCTTACTAAACAGTTTTTGTTTCTTGAGCTAAACTCTATGGAACACTTTTGGATTGGTTTATAATTACTATATTTGGCAAATTTTTGATAAAATGCTTGCAAAAATCCTTTTAGTTAACATTGCCGGTTGTAGGGTTATGTCTAGGTATGTTTATTGGAACGTTTTACCTTATTTTTACATAAGGAACAATTCCACAAAACGGGACACTCTATATAGGTAAATATTATTTCCCTAATGTGCATTCGCACCGATAAATACGTCAATACGCTCTCTCGCTGCTTCGGTTTACTACATTTTTACAAAACATTTCAACGAGTTGGGTTTATGTCAGCTTAGGGTTTACCGCGAGCAATTCGACCGTAACAAAATTAAATTCCTTTATAAATGGTTGTGCAAAGCTCGTAATACTGATTAGTGCGTTGCATGTTTTACCTAATATAACGAGATTTAAATCACGTTTTTACATTAATTATTGTACAAGGAGTTTCCAAGCTATATGCACAATATGTACACTGTTCCTCGGGTCAAAAGAAACGTAAAACGTTATATAACCAATGGCTATATTTTGTTTCGTTCACCGTGTGTACTGTATGTAATTTTACTTTCTCACTATACTGTAGTATAGAGAAAGTATAGTGATCGCAAAAAAATCGATGTTGAGATTTTTGTGGAAATATCCGTTTTGGGACTCCTTGAGACCAAAAAAGTGGTTTTTACAAAATGTCTGTCTGTATGTCTGTTAAAATTTTTCAAAACCTTTTTCGTGCATCTATAGGCCTAATTGACATGTTTGGTGCAAATGTGTTCGAAATCAATTGAATAGTTTTCTCTCTAGCTTTGTATAAATATTTATTAGTTACTCTCCTATTTAATGTATCCCCTCTCCTACCTTAATACAATTACGAAGTCATAGTGAATATGTTTGTTTAGTAATTTAAATATGTTTGTGAGAAAGTATCTGCCAGTTTCTGGTACCGTTTATTTTCTTAAACATTAATCGTAGGAAAACTGCTAAATTCATTTAATCCAAATGAACCTTGCTCGGCGTTAAGTTGAAAAACATTTTTAAGCCATTATCTATTTCCATTTCAAAATGGCGGCATGAACATTTTCCTAGTTAATATTATTTTTTTAAACTACCAATTTTAACCATATTTTTAAAGTGAAAAATGGCCCGTTCGGCACTTTTTGCGTGGGTATTCGAATGAAATCTCACGCACCGTACTTTACCCATTGTATTTTAGATGCGTATAGTTTAAGGCTATATCACGCGTACAAAATAAGAAAACAAATATGTATGGGTTAATTCAATAGCTGTATTTGTTAATTTAGTCGCGACACGCACTGATGAAATGGAGATTGTGCTTCCTCATTTTGTAAGTTGTGTTGAAATAGTTTACTTGGTAATACCTCTGAAATGGACATTACACATCCTAATTTTGTAATTTGTGTTAATAATGTGCTTGGTTATACCTCTAAAATGGACGTGGTTCGTTATCATTTTTTTTAAATGTCTAAATTTGCTAACTTGCTTGCTATCTATGGTAATGGATGTAGATGCATTAAAGAATCGTGTGTCGGTTCAGTATATGCCTAATCTCAAATTATGTTATTATTATTTGACTATAGACAATGAAAAAAGTATGTTATTTTTAGATTTCAATTTTAAATTGGACAAGATAAAAATATTGATCAAATTTCGGATTACATCAATATAACCAACGATTTATAGGCCTACATGACAGTTTTCACTTCTGCCGGCAGTTCCACGACTACTCTCTTTCTTTTTTTTCTTTTTTTTTTGTTCAATGTCATGAAAAATCACAAATAGCTTGTTATTTTAAAATCAGGTAGAAATTAAAGGAATTATGGGCTTTTTCGTTCATCCGTACTTGACCATTATTTGTACTCTTGCTACAATCTGTATATTATATAAAAGCGAAATACCACTCACTCACTCACTCATCACGATTTCTCAAAAACTACCAAACGGATTGGAATTAAATTTGGTATGTAGCTTCCTCTAGGGCCATAACTGTTCACTAAAAAAGGGTTTTAAAAAATTGGAAATTTTAGGGGGTTTGGGGGGTAAAAGATTACTAAATCACGATTTCTCCAAAATTACCGAACAGATGGGAATGAAATTTGGTATGTAGCTTCCACTAGGGTCATAGGTGCTCAGTAAGAAATGGTATGAAAATGTTCGAAATTTTAAGAGGGGTTTGGGGGATCAAAGTTACTAAAATCATAATTTCAGATCTTTTATTATTATGACAATAGTGCTTTTATTATTTAAGATCTATATATATAAAAGCTCAATACCACTCACTGACTGAACACTTAAAAAGAATACAATTACGTTAAAAAAGACTGAAAATACCAACCACCACGGGCAAAGCCGTACGAGTCAGCTAGTATAATATATACATATAGGAGGCTTTGTCCTGACTGACTGACGTAGAATCAACGTGGAGCTAAAGCCACCAGTTCTAAAACTTAAAGGCTTGTTCTTATGGGGTCACAGACGCACAATAAGAAAGGAATTTGCAAAATTTGTAATTTAAAGCGAAAAATGGCGAAAATTCATATGAAAGAGCTGTTCGGATCAATCGCTTACATTCATCAACATAGCAACCAACTTAGAAAATTAACCAAGATTTACAAACTGAAATCAAACACAAACAAAATTTCTTACTGTATTATAATTCAATTCAAACATCTGTTGTTACATATTATAAATAACAGCCGATTTGGATCAAATGCTTAACTTAATTTCAGGTTAGGCCAACAACGAACCAAAATACGTTTATTTGCAACCAATTTGTCAAATTTGAATCAGGTAATTATTCTTCACAAGTAACAGTTTTTTTTTTTAGATTAGGTAAAAGCAAACAAAAAGCTACTGTATTATAAGTCAAACATCTGTTGTTACAAATTATATTGTTTCCTTTAGTTGATAATATCAAAATTTTTTTGAAATGTTGATTATCTATCTATACATAATTAATTTGCTAGGGGTTATTTTGTGAGTAGAACTCCTCCTAGAGTTTTTAACCGACTTTGATGTTTTTGGTGTCATTTTACAGAGCTCACTCTGAAGTTGTGCTTCCCTTAAAATGAGCTCAATGTATGTTAAGGGCTTCGCCCCAGTGGCCCTCAAAGTTGCCATGTTAATCTTATGGAAGGTCAATCTTAAGGAAGGAGAAGAAAGATTTCTTTTGATTTTATCAGGGACACAAAAAACAGCTGTTCGTATGAAAAGCTTAAAACAGCTGATTTTGATCAACAGCTGATTTTGATCAACAACTGATTTGGATCAAAAACTGAATATAATTTTAGGTTAGGTAAATCAAGCAATAGCGAAGAGCATTGCCATCAAAAGCAAACAAAAAGCTACTTTATTATAAGTCAAACATCTGTTGTTACAAATTATATTGTTTCCTTTAGTTGATAATATCAAAATTTGTTTGAAATGTTGATTATTTAAATATTAATGGTGAAATTAAAACGCATGCCGTAATTTGAATTATTGGGATGTTCGTGTCTACTTTGATATTTGCCTTACATTAGCTATATACAGTATATGTCACTGTTCCATCGTCATTTCCGTTAAAATATCAGAGTATACAATGATCTGTTTGCATTGGCTTTTGCCGCCGGGGTTGATTAGCGAAGCGAGCAGGGGCGGAGGGCCTAGTATAAGCATAGGCCTATAGAAAATCAAGTTTGTTTAATCTTGTTTAAATAACGTTATAATAACCATTGAGAGGGTATATATTTGGCATCACCTACAAAATAACATTTAAAATTACAAAATTTGTACACAGAAAATCCACTTAAAACTATTATTTGAAAGCATTTAGTTGATACCACTTCTCCCTCGTGTAACTTAATGCAAACTTAATGCATTTAGTAACGGAAACTTTAAACAGTACCTCGCAACTATTAGACTGTAACGTTTCGCTCTCAACTCAGCGACCTTGTTCTGGAAGTAATCAAGATCGAATTGAAACACAACATAATTACTGAGGTAATCACCTCGATTTGACAAATTACCAACGCCAAGTTTGTATTGAAATAAACGTAAATCAAGTTTACCAAGTGTAATAATGAGCAGTTCCTCAGTCCATTGTAAAGTTCTAAATCGTAAAATATACAGTCTTCTATATTATATGCAAATGAATGTGCCTCTGCTTCTTTGACCTCTATAGACTCAAAAACTATTCGACCAATTTCGGTAAAATTTTATATTTTATCCATATAAATGCCAGGAATGTTTAGACATTACAATTACTACAGTCTAAGTGGATGAAAAGGGGTTGCTTCCAACTTTATAATAAACTAGTGGACCCGGCAATGCTTCGCTATTGCTTTATTTAATTTTAAGGGTAGTTATCAAATTTCATTCTTTTGACTTAAGTTATTGAATTGCAAATGGTGTTTATGTCAACAATTTATATAAACAATATTTTAAACAGCATATATGTAAGTAAATAGATATGTAACAACCGATGTTTGAATTGAATTATAATACAGTAAGCATTTTTCGTTGATTTTTGTTTGTGTTGTTTTGGCAATCTAACCTAAAAAAGCTGTTTTGGTTTTTGAAGAATAATAACCCGATTATAAATTAGAGAAATTGGTTGCAAATAAAACTGTTTTGGTTCATTGTAGGCCTAACCTAAAATTATTTTCAGTTTTTGATCCATAACAGTTGTTTTATTTATAATAATATGTAACAACCGATGTTTAAATTGAATTATAATATAGTAGGCCTAAGCATGTTTTATTGATTTTGGTTTGTGTTTGCTTTTAATTTGTCAATCTAATCTAAAAAGCTATTGGTTTTGAAGAATAATAAACTGATTATAAATTTGCTAAAGTTGCTATGGTAATGAATGTAAACAAACATGTGTTACTAAGCATTTTAAACGAACAGCTGTTTTTGAGCGCTATGGTCTTGAGTCCATACAAAAGAGGCTGTTTAGTTTTTTCCAAATTTGAAACTTTTTCGGGAAACTTTTCAAATTTTTCTTTATATAAAAACCTAGTTTGGACTATTACGAACATTCAAAACAAAAAATTGCCAAATTGGTCCAGCAGTTCTCAATTGATGCGATTTCAAAGAAACAGCAATTCATTTTTATTATATAGATATAAATTGAAATACTTCCTATAGCTATAAAGTTAAAATTGTTTAATATTATACTAAATCGATATAAATACCATTTACAATTCGATTACTTAGTCAAAGGGATGAAATGGGGCAACTGCCATTAAAATTAAATACTATTGTATACTCTTACTTTACCTCAAAAACTCAAAAAAAAATTATGCTCAAACTCAACTAATTTCACTAAAAATTTAACAATTGAAACATATTGGTACATGATTGATCAGAGAATATTGCCACTTCAATCACAGATATTAAAATGGGTTTATCCAATAAAATATAAATTGAACTAATTTCCGAATAAGCTAAAATTGGGTAATATTGTTCTTAATTAATAAAAACCATTTTTAATTCGATTACTTAAGTCAAAGGAATGAAATGGAATAACTACCCTTAAAATGAAATTATTATTTTTTCTTTGTTCTCAAAAACAACTCAACAAACGTCATTACAAATTTCATTATTTACACATATTAGTAGCAGAACTGTTTAGCGAATATGATCACTTCAAGCTAATAGATTAAAATAGGGTAGTTACCCCTATACAATACAAATAAATTGCACCAACTTCTTACAAGCTATAAAGCTAAATTTGAGTAACATTATTCTTATGTGACATAAAAACCATTTAAAATTCGATTACTCAAGTCAAAGTAATGAAATAGGATAACTAACCTTAAAATTAAATCATTACCGGCTCCACTAGTAAAATAAGATAAAATGTGGCCGAAATGTATTTCTAACACAAAAATGGTTAGAATAAATAAATATATTTGTATTTTTAAATAAATAAATTTGTATTTTTATTTATTCAGTAGTATTTTTATTTATATACACGATGTCCCCGAACTCTCTGGTCCCATTTTATTGATTTGATTCTGGGATCGAGAGAAAAATATTTCACAATATAAACACTGGGTATACACTTAGCTTAAAATTAAGTTTAACCTAACAATAATCTATTTTTTTTTTTAATAAGCGATTATATCCAATCATACGTTTTAAAATGGCGGCTTTTTGAAAATTGCAAACCTAAATTACCCAGAAACCAAGCATTTTAACAAAAAATTTCAAGACATCTTTTTTGTAGCTCTTTTAATTCCCTATTAGTTGGTATAACTGTCTAAACAATCGGATGAAGGATAATAGTAAAGTTATGTCTAATAATTGGTTTGTTCAACCCGGCATCCTAAACCAACACAGAAAACACAACAATGTGGTGAGTACGTATACTGTTTTTACAAACAAATTGATAATTACTGTTTTTTTATTTAAGGATTAAATTGGTTTGATGGACATTTTGAAATATGTATTACATTATTTGTTTATAATAATATGCTATTATACGTAGGTACGTACCTACCTTATTGCTGTGTTTTCTATGTTTTCTATGGTATAATAGGATGCAGGGTTAAACAAAACAAAAAATGATTAGACATAACTGTACTATTATCCTTTATCGGTTGTTTAGACAGTTACACCAGCCGATGGAGAATTAAAAGGGCTACAAAAAAGATGTCTTTTTGAATGTACGGTTTTTGGGTAATTCAGGTTTGCAGTTTGCAGACAGCCGCCATTTTGCAACGTAAGATTGGATATAATCGCTTATTTTTCTTAAAATATACCATTATTAGGTTAAACTTCCTGTCAAGTTTGAACACAATCGATCAAACTATTCTCTAGACATGAATTATTTTGTACAAAAACAAAATGGCTGATATCTTGAAAACTAAGTGTATAGGCAGATAGACGAAAAAGTAAACACTGCATAACCATGTTTGTATTGTGAATATGTATAATCGGTTTGTTCAATCCGGCATCCTATACCAACACAGTAAACACAACAATATGGTGAGTTCGTATGCTGTTCGCAAAATACAGTCGCGCATTACCTACCTCCCAGACTCATAGAAAGGTGCGGTAACAGTTAACTCTGGGGAACTGTTCTGTTCTACGTTGTTAACTGTTATTTAAACCTGTTCTTTCAAGAACAGTTAAATATCACAAACGAAATTTAAAAAAGTTCTCAGCAGGTTCAATCTGGATGCTTCATTTAAAATTAAGCTATGATTTACCAGGTATATTAAGTGACGACATAAGTGTAGGTTTTGAAAATAACTTCTTATAATTTTAGTACATTAACAATGTTTTGGTTTGCTGGTAATCTTCGGAAACGAACAAATGTAATAATAATGTAAAATAATAATAGTAATAATAATAATAAACTAAAACATAATACAAAAAATAAATTCAACAACTAATAAAAATGGTTACTTTTTAAACACTAAAAAGTTTTATTTTTAAATACAAAACCACAATATACAGTACAAACACATGCGTCGGCACACTCACGTGTGAGCGGAAACTCTGACACAAAGAGCGGGAACAGAAGAACGGAACGGAACAGTAGAGCAGACGACAGAAAGCGTATAATGCGGACTGGGAGGTAAAGACAGAACAGAATAGATGCCGGTAGCAAGAACAGCTAAGCTTGGCTACATCACAGAACATATTTAGAGAAAAGTAAAGGTGAATTTTCATTGGCCTTCAAAGAACAGTGAGAACACATAGTCTGTAATCGTATTGGTTAGTATAGTAGTGACATAATACACAGATCGCTTGAGGGAACACGTGTGGCAGATTACGAATTCTCTTATTGGTAGATGTGTTATGACGTAGATATAAAGAACAATGAACAGATATATCCAGAATACTTTTCTCTAAAAAAACAGATTATACTAGGGAACTGTTCTCTGAAAGAACAGATTATACTAGGGTACTGTTCTCTAAACGGACAGATTGTACTAGGAAGTGAACTGTTCTCTGAAAGAAAATATTAGACTAGGGAACTGTTCTTTGAAAGAACAGATTAACTAGGGAACTGTTCTCTGAAAGAACAGATTATAATAGAGAACTACTCTCTAAAAGAACAGATTATACTAGGGAACTGTTCTCTGAAAGAAAAGATTATATTAGAGAATTGTTCTCTGAAAGATTAGTTTAGTCTAGGGAACTGTTTTCTGAAAGAACATATTATACTATTGAACTACTCTCTGAAAGAACAGATTGTACTAGGGAACTGTTCTCGAAACCCTGTTCTTTCAGGCACATCTGTATTACCTCATAATATTCCCATTGTATTATTGTCAGGACCATACATTCAACCATTTACAATCGTAGCATTTCTAAAATCACCTTCACTTTTACTAAAGGACGAACACGCCAAACTAATTTTCCCTGTATTCATATGGAAGGCGAGTCCAACGTATACCCTACCGAAGTTGGAAAAGTCGTCCAAAACTCTGACTATTTCATCGTGCCCAGCCAGCGCCATATTTTCCAACTCGTTTTCCTTCAGCTCCGCAGCTTGCTTTGTTTTCACCTTCATCACGATCGCAACTTTATGACTGTTCATCACCAGTATATCTAGTTTACCGTGATCAAAAGCCGTCTCGTTGTACTTGAACAGCGTATGCACTCCGCTTTTACTCTGATAAAATCTGTCCAACAAATTTACAAAAATCAAATCTTGCACGTCATCTCTGTCGGGATTTTTAGAAGCGTGTCGTAAAAATCCGCGCAGACTGTTGTGCAAACCCACAAACGTGTCCGTCTGGACTTTGCCCGGTTCGAAACCGTCAACAGCTTTAATCAGTTCATTTACGTCGTTCTTCGAATACCCGAACTGATCCTTGTAACACTTTTGCAGTTCTCTCGTCAGATCGATCAACATTTCCACATTCGGTATTTTCAAATCGGTCAAGCTGCTGTTGGTGCCCTGTCCGGTTGGCGAGATCGTCAAATAGCCTAAACTGTACAGTAGTAGATAGAACCAGTACACTTCAAAGTCATCGTCCTTACTGCGGCCAGCTCTGGAAAGTGTCAAGACATCGTCTTTTCTGAACCGTTCGTTGATGTACAGATCGTAACTCCTTCCTTTGATCAGTTTAACAAGTTCTTCGGATATTTCAGAATTACATATGATATTGTTCAAAGGTCGGATGTACCTTTCCTCGGCCCAGTAAGGGGCGAGCTTCATTTTGTTTTTGAAAAACTGTAAAACTGACCACATATTGAACAGTGATTCGTTCTGACTTTTAATCGCATACCCACCGTAGAACGATTCCAGTTCTTTCTGTTTTTCTTCTCTCTGTTCGTTGTTAGGTATTCTTCTGAATAAAATATGCTCAATTTCTTTCGACGTGTATCCAAAATATTTAGAAAACTCGTGATCACTTCGAAATGCATAGTCGCGGGCGTTGTTTCCAATTTCCGACACGCTTAGCGTCCCCATCACCAGCGCTTTGTACAAGTACTGATTGTTAGCTTTCAAAATTCGTCCGTTGAGCTCTGAACAGAAATCTAAAATATCGATTAGCTCTTCGATTTTTCTAAATATCATCTTTTTTACGTGCGCGTCGTAATCATCTACCAGAACGATTACCTTTTTACCAAAAT
>JAGFPH010004552.1:25436-45601 GCA_018207615.1 Philaenus spumarius | reverse complement strand
TAGAGGCATGGTGGGAATCCAAGCGCAGGAAGATTCGGTGGAGACAGCTACGAAATGAGGACGTTGGACCAAGTCTCAGCGATGCGTAAGAGTTCAGAGAGATGTTGGTGAATGTATAAATGTATTATCCTATAATGTAGCGGGACTTAAATCCAAAATTAATGATAAAGACTTTTTAAATTTTGTGGTCAGTTTTGATATAATTATTCTGTTAGAAACATTCGTAGGTGAGCAAGAAGTAGATTGTTTTAATAAGTATTTTTGTAATTTTGAACTGAAATGGGTTTCTGCAACCAGAACGTCTGCCTTTGGTAGAGCAATGGGGGGAATACTGATAGGAATTAATAAAAATTCTACTCTTAAGGCCGTAATTTCATATTCTGTAGTTTTAATGATATCAATTTTATTAAAATCCGAGTAGAGGGGAATAATTGTATTTATGTATTCACATTGTATTTGAATTGTAATGTTTGGGAGAGAAATTTTGTATAATGTTACGTCCGAGAACTCTGACAAAAACTTTATTATTATTGGTGATTATAATGCACGGATTGCAGATAGACAGGTCATAGAAGATTTAGTAGTGGAAGATTGTGTCTCTGATAATATCTTCAGGTTAAGGGAATCTAAAGATAAAATTATTAATTCTCGTGGGAAAAAATAATTTATTTTTGGGAACACTTTGGGTTAACTGTGTTAAATGGGAGGACAGGTGGTGATAAAAATGGAGAATTTACTTTTGTTAATGCTAGAGGTAATTCCGTAATTGATTATGCGGCGGTTTCGACAAATTGTTTATTTTGTATTCAGGATTTTAAAGTAGGTGAACAAGTGGGATCTGATCATTTCCCAGTTACTTTGCAATACTTCCCTTATTGCCAAAAATTAAATGGACTAGACATGACGAACAATTTTTTGCAGATAAAATAAACTCTGGACTAAAACAATTTAACAGGGGTGCCGGGTGAGGACACGCAAAACTTGATAGAACAAATGGTTATGGCTATTAGAGACGCCGCGCATGTGAGAGTAAGCTTGGGTAATACAGAAACTAGAAAGATATTCTTCAAACAAAAATGGTTTGATAATGATTGTGCGAAACTACGGAATAGGGTTTTTAAGCTATTAAATTTGTTTCGCCGGACTGATTCACAGTTTACAAAAAACGCTTATTTACAGGAAAATAAAGAATATAAAATAATGTGTGCCGGGAAACGTAATGATTACAATCTTTCAATTGAGGAGTCATTTAGACGTGTCACAGATAATAGGGGATTATGGGGATTAATTAATTCGTTAAAAATTAAGCAATTCCGAGTAGGTGCGAACATTAATGTGAGTAACTGGATTGAATACTTTTCGAACTTGTTTAACCCTTGCTCTCGTGCAATGCAGGTCAGTTATGCGCAGCCGTATGTGCTGGATTCTTTTCTTGACGAAAATTTTAAAATTTCAGAAATTAAAATAGTGTTAGCGAAAGCTAAAAATAACAAAGCTCCTGGATTTGACGGTATACCATATGAGTTTATTAAGAACTTGCCAGACAATGTTTTGATAAGGATTCTGGACGCGTTCAACCATATATTTGAAACAGGTAATGTGCCGGTTTTGTTTAAAAAAAGTATTATATTCCCTATGTATAAAAAAAGGTGATGTAAATTTGGTAGAAAACTATCGTGGCATATCGTTTATGAACACCCTTACAAAGGTTTTTAACGGGATTATTTTGAATAGGCTTACAAACTGGGAGCAAAAACATAAAATTCTTAATGAATATCAGGCAGGCTTTAGAAGAGGTTACTCAACCGTGGACAAAATATTTAATCTTATAAATATGATTAATTTACGATTAGCTAAAAAGAAAGGTAAACTTTATTGTGTTTTTTTTTTTTGTAGACTTCTCGGTAGCGTTTGACACGGTAGATAGGCATGCATTGTTTTATAAACCATCATGTTTAGGAGTCTCAACAAAGATATTAAGATTGCTTCAAAATTTATACAAAGAAACTGTGGCTGGGGTATGGTGTGGAACTGGTGTGTCAGATTGTTTTGAAACGAAAATGGGAGTAAGGCAGGGATGTTTACTGAGTCCATTCATTATTGTTTTCACTTTTCTTGAATGACCTACATGAGCCATTGGGGGGAGGATGTTGTGTTGATGCGGTTTGTATTCGGGTGCTGCTTTATGCGGACGATATAGCTATTATGTCCTCATCGCCAGAAGGTCTTCAGGCTATGGTAGATAAATTAAATATGTATTGCAACATATGTAATTTAAGAGTAAACTTAATAAAATCGAAAGTGATAGTTTTTAGATACGGTGGGAAATTGGCAGCTAATGAAAGGTGAACTTTTGATGAAAAACAGATTGAAATAGTAAACAGCTATAGATATTTAGGGCTTGACTTAATTCCGAATTTGTCTTACGAGAACCATTATAAGTCTAAGTTAGCAATGGCCAAAGCTAGTATAAACTGTGTCTGGTCTAAATTTATTGGGTGTAAACACGTTCCACTAACTGTAAAACTATCAAGTTTCCAAGCAGTTCAAAGAGCAACAGTAAGTTATGCAGCTCAGGTTTGGGGTTATAGGAAATTTAATAGTGTTGAAAAAGTATTTAGGTTTTTTATAAAAAAGTTACTAGGTCTACCTCTAAACACACCAAATTATGCAATTTATCTGGAGACGGGGATAGATAAGCTGTACTTGTATACTTTTAAGCTTCATTTTAAGTATTTGTTTGGAGTGTTAGCTATAACGGAAGACAGGTTGCCAAAAATTTTGGCAAAAAAAAAATAGTGAATTCTAACATTTCATGGTATAAAGAATGGAAGATTTTAGGGGCCAAATATGAAGTGGGGATAGACAAGAATTTAGAATTTTGGGACAAAATTAACTATAGTTCTAAAAATACTCAATTAAAATATTTACTGAAAAAAATCAGTTTGGAACAGAGGGAACAGCTTCTACTAGCAGCAAAAAATGGGAAATTCCATAAAATTTACTCCAGTTTAGATTTTAACCTATGCCAAAAACACTATTTTAACTGTAGTAAAAATAAGTTGCAGGAAATAAAATGGTCATTTAAGTGTAGAGCCGAGTTAATTCATTTAAAAAACCGTGCATTGAAGGGAAAAATTATCTTTGTTCGTTATGTAATATGGGAGTAAACGAAGACGTTTACCATTTTGTGGCAGAATGCCCGATATTGGTGCAACATAGAAAATCGTATCTGGGTAAAGAAAGATTATCGATGTCAGAGTTCAAGGACTTTATTAATGGTAAGGATTGGGGAGTATTATGTAAATATCTTGAACAAGCATGGCATTATAGATGGGCATTGATAAAAGAATTTAACTTTTGATAATACTTTTAGGTTGCGATCGCTGATCTTTATTGTTATTAGGAATTTAATATCTGTACTCATTTCTAATCAAACTTGTATTTATGTGTGTATTGATAATTTTTGTTTGTCTAAGTAAGTGTAAGTTTATAGTTCTGTGGCTATTAATTAATAAATTATTGTTAGTTGTTGCCAACCTAGCAGACGGCTGAAAGCCATGCTAGACTGTATGTATGTTAGAAGACGTTATAATTCTGTAAAGTAAAGTAATAAAGCATATGTTATTGTTATTATTGTTATTGTTACACATAATCATGTTATGTTTTCTTTATAATAAAGGTGTAGGATTGATAATAACCCGAAAGCTAAGATGGTAAATAATGTTACATGTTCAAATCAAATTACTTCGTATATTTTATAACAGCATTTATAATAAACTTCAAAAGAACCAGCAAGGCTCAGGATTACACTTTAATAAAAAATAACCTATAAATTATGACTAAATTTACAAATATTGAAATAAAAAATGTGTTTATCAAAATGAATTATAGCCTATGTTATTCAGGGACAGTGTATCTTTTCATTAGTAAAACTATTTTTTCAATCGGTTCAGTAGTTCCAGAGATTAGCCCCTACCTACAAACAAACAAACAAACTTGACTTCTTTATAATATTAGTATAGAAACACTTATTCGATTGGTATGAAAACCGTATTGTACTAAACACACATAGATTATCTTAAATTGCAACACAGTATACAATTAATTTTACTTAACTAATTGAATTGAATTTGGAATTCATTTTTCAGTGCCTTGAGTGTAAAGTCATATTTTACCAAAAATATCAGAAAATGGGTAAAAATTGCATTCACTGTATTTTAATAAACACATCAGCTTAAACAAAAGGAATACTTTTTAGGATAAGGCAGTTTTACAAAATGTTCAATAAGTTCAGTCATGCAATTTAATAGAAACGAAACGGAAGCGGATCGGAGTAATTACATAAAAGGGAACTTTGTTATGAAAGTTAGCATTGCGTTGTTGAACTTTCCAATGGCCTCAAGCTGACTTAGACTTTGGGAAAGAGTTATAATATAAGTTACAATGAAGGTCGGACGGATAGTAAACGGATCGTTTCCATTTAGTAAATGAATATGTATTCTAGATCACGGTGTATGCACTTCACGCAATATCCGTTTGAAACGTTTCAATCCCAGTAACGTTAGCAATTACAGCTGACGCGAATTAAGTTTATATGTTTCAACTATTTGAGAAATTGGTCTACTCTGGAAGGCGCTGAATAGCTGCTTACACGTACGAAATATATTAGTACAATTTGTTTGCACCTCAACCTCCAGTCCCAGCTCAAGCCTGCTTCGTTTGCACCTCGATCTCGGATTACGGACTGCAGCGATTCGCTCGCAGCGTACAAATTGTCTTTTTACGGTATTTTATGTTTCGATCGATTTTGGGAAAACCAGACTGGCTATCAAGTCGTATAAAAAAATGTGCCAAATAAACTATTTTAACACAACTTACAAAATGAGGAAGCACAATGTCCATTTCATCAGTGCGTGTCGCGACTAAATTAATAAATACAGCTATTGAATTAACCCAAACATAATTCTTTTCTTATTTTGTATGTGTGATACAGCCTTAAACCACACGCATCTAAAATACAATGGATACGGTACGGTGTGCGAGATTTTTTTTCGAATAGCCACGCAAAAGTGCCGAACGGGCCGAACAGTTCCACTTAAAAAAAAAAAAACTGTTGGATGTGAAGAATAATAACTACATGATTCTAAATTTTCCAAGTTAGTACCTGTGGTAACTAATCTAACTGCATTCAAAACTCGCTAATAGGTACTGGGGATACCACTACGTGCTTCGCACTTCAACCCAATTCGTCCCTCCACTCAAACATTGTATAATGTCTTTGTAATGAAGGTGTATGATTAACTTCAAAGCTAAGGTAAATAATATTAAACGTATAAGTAAAATTATTAAGCTTAAGATGTAGCAGGTGGGACGCGTCCAGATCTTGAACAGAGTCAATCAATATTCGATTAATCGAATTAGTGAACTTCAATCTATGCGTAGAGAATATGGAGCTTCAATAGAGACTGGTTATTGTGTCGAAAACTTATAGTCCAATGCGTAGTTCTACAACGTCCGACTAAGTTTGTCAACCGATGAGTCCGTAAAAACGGTGGCCATTTGGTGAGTCATGTTCAGCCCATGTATTAATAATTATGTGCAAGTTATGTCAGAAGAAACTGCACGATTCACAACCCTAGTTTCCCTCGTATTTAAATGTTAGTTTATTAACTAACTAGGTAAAAAGGAATCCCGATGTCGGTTGTTTTAGATGGATTAGTAAAACATGTCCTAGGGCAAAATGAATCTCCAGAAATGCATCAATAGTGTTGCAACCAAAAGCCAAAATCCTCAAAAAGTGTCCTGTAAATATCACGCTAAAATAAAAATAATATTTAATAATTTTGTGATAATAAGGACATCATTGTCTTTCATTTGAAACAAACCGCACGAAAATCGTCTTAGTAGATTTCCAGAAATATGTATCATTAGGGTTGTAACCTAAAGAATGAAAATCCAAAATCACCAAAAACCAAAAGTGGCTTTAAAAATTGCATTTCATAATAATGACAATATGTTTTCATTTAAAACACAATTCACTTAAAACCGAAAAACTACAATTCATAAATATGAAATAAAAATAGCATTTAATATTTTTTTTGTTAATAATGATGGAATTTCTACAATTTAAAACAACCTACTCAAAAATCGGCCCGTTAGATCTCCAGAAATAGGTATCAATAAGGTTGTAACCCGATAGTTGTCTTATAAATTATAACAATCAAACAAATTATATTTCATAATTTTTTTATAATATTGTAATGACATTTTTTTCGTTCATTTGAAACAAACCTCAAGAAAATCTGCACGGTATATCTCCAGAAATATGTATCTATATGGTCACCAAGCGTTTAAGGATCTGCTGAATTATAATATTTTGAGTAAGATATCTGTCAAGCTGGTTTTGTGTGTTGTGTCAAGTGTGTTAAGATTTGTGTGGAGCTTTATAAAAATACGCCAATGCGTTCCATTAGCTGGTAAAGTGGTCGTGTTCGCCCATATGTAGCATGTGGTGAAATGCAGGTCATATACGACTGAACGTTACACCGGAGTTATACTAAAGCTTAAATTAATAATATGATCACGCAGCTCAACCGCTGACGTAAGTTTATATGTTTTAGAGTTTCAACCAAAACAATATGGGAAATTTTTATAGTGACGACGGCGCTGAATAGGCTGCCTGTACGAATTATATTGGTAGAATTTGTTTGCTCTTAAGCCTCCAGCTTCGACTCAAGCGCTGCTTAGTTCATCTCTTTGAGAATTATTTGCGTAGCCCCTAGCCCCAAGTTGCTGGAGCCTTTAAAAATCGAAATTTAAAGTATAATAAACGGTTAGGTTTATTTAAAAAATGCAAACAATAAAAACGAGTTAAAATGATGTCTAAAATACATAAACGGAATTAAAAAACATTTCTTTAAGACATTTTAGCCGCCATATTTTAAAAAGGCTGTATTTTTTCAAAATGTCACAAATTGTTTTCTATTGCCTCCAACCGTTAAGGCGAAGTCCCTGTTTAAACTTTGCTGTGAAATAAATAGTTTCTGAGATCCCAATAGTAGTACATTAAAAAGATCATCCTGAATATATATAATGTGTTAATTACATAATTTAATACATAACACCATAGGATCTTATTTAAAAATACCTATAAATAGAAAGGATAAATTAAGTGTATTTATAGTTAATTATCCATGTTCATTTAAAGTTTGCATTTGAGAAGATGCAATAAAATAATTTCCATTAATATCCCATGCCGTATAGACTACACACTAAACAATACTGTACTGCACTTTGCGTTGAATTAACTAGCAGGCGGCAATATACAAAACCGTCTGCAACGAACGACCTACAGTAATAACTTTCCCGATCAAGTTCTATGATATAGAGTAAATTTGTGCTCAAAAGACAAATTGAGCACTTTCCAGTGGGAAAGTATTGGGGTCGTTTTGGTTTCTTCCATTTTATATGTTTTTTGGGTGCTGAATCCGAATCTGAGGTTTGCCTACAAAATTTCTTGACGCAACATTGAAAACAAAGCAAAAAAAAAAGGTAAAAATCTTATTTTGAGCGGTTTTTTCTTATAACCCGAAAACTATCAAGTTTTCATAAATAACCTCCTATTAAAATTTTATAGGAGGTTATTCACCCAACACTCGTGAAGCGAAGCAGTCCATTATCCTAGACAGCAAGGTCGTGGTGGACACAAGCAAGCGGAACGAAGCAGGAGGGGCTGGAATATTAAATTATACTTTTCGTACATGCAGGCGCCTTCGTGAGTAGACCAACTTACTAAATAGCCCAGTCAACTAATGATTCTAGAAGGAAAGTCAATAAGCAGAAAGACCAACTATGGTACATTGTTTGGGGGTACCTAGTAGTATAACATACCAAAAGTCCTTGACCCTAGGGGTGGCGGAAGAGGGGGAGGGGGTTAAAAGTACCATTTTTTTTTTTGCCTATATCTCAGTAGGGGTTGGTCCTACAAAAAATATGTACGTATACAAAATTAAAGCTGACAAAATTCTCTACATTTTTCATTCCTATAGTAGTTTCGCTATCTGTGACCGTTAATGAGATACACGCTCTCGAAAATCGGTAATTTTCAAGAAAAACCTTTCTTCGCGAATTGGCATACTTTATTATTTGTTCCCCACGCGGTATACCCTCGTGAGCTCTCTCCAGTTCTTATCTCGTTCGTAGAAATACAAATTATTGAGTATTTCGCCTCAGTATATTATTTTATTTTATTATTACTATTATGTCGCTATGTCGACGGAAAAATGTTTTGTTTCTCGCTTTAGTTGAGTTAGTTTATATAATGGCATACCATATAATGATAGGAAGTCGAATTATTGTGTTTTTCGCCTTTATATTTTATTATTATTATATTCGATATATTTTATTAGTATTATATGCAGTAAATTTTATTGTTATTATTATTATATCGCAATGTCGACGCAAACGTGTTTTGCTTGTGACGAGAACTTGTACGAAAGTGGTGGGAAAGTGTCCTGTATGAGTGCAAAAGTAATAGCTTCACTGATAAGTGCCACTTTACTAAGAAATGACTCCCAAAAAGCTCCAACCTTGTTGGTTTGACATCCCTCAAAGTTAATTCTACATGCAGAAAACATTATACGTGAGCCGATACTGAAATTGAAAGATTTAAATTATATCATTCGTAACGTACTGTGCTATAAATGTGCACAAAACGTAAATTATGTGAGTATGTTGCTGTTAAGGCAAATAAAATAAATTAAACATACACACAACAAAGATAGGTTAGGCCTAGAGTGAAGAACCAACATTTTATTTTTTTTTTTTTATTTTAGTAGAACAAACCATTGAGGCCTTCCAACAACTGCAGCGTGCAGTGCTGCAGTCGCCATTGCACTTGCAGAATATTAGGTTTTTAAAGGCAGAACAGAGAAAATAGATTTGAACTTTAAACCTTGGGTAAGGAATATTATGTTCCTTGTGCAATACACGGGAGAATGAAAACGTCTAACGTTCTGTTGCAGGTGTCCAATATTGTCAGGTTTTAGAAATATGTTAAGTAAAGAAGACTTCGTTTCGTATTTGAACGGGCGAGATTGGTCTATAAATATTTGAGACGAGCGCGGCAGTATAGAAGGTTTTTGGTAAGCGAGTTTAATTACAATGAGACTGATGCTTAAATAAAGCTACTACATGATTTAACACCAATTTTGGATAGGTTAAGTACTGACATTATTTCACTTTCAGTTAATTGTGATTTTAAAGTTTTATTTTATAAATATTGTGGGTTTCCTTAAAAATTGGGTTTTGACTTTTTTGTTTTTTTGCGAGTTAAACGTTTAAGATCAAACTAATAGTTGTTTTCAATGTCGCTTATGCGAGGTATTCAGTCTATTGGTCCAATAAATGCAGTAAAGTCGTACAAGTGAGAAAACATAGACCAATATCTGGAGTGATCAGGATAGCTAAGTTTGTAGAGCGTTACCACGGGATGGTAAAGGTTCTGGGTTCAGATCCCGGTCGTGGTCCATGTTTTTCCATTTGTAATTTAATCAAACTAATTATTACCGAGTACGTTGGTGATTTCTCTTAATGGGTGCATTAAGAATGATGGGTTATGATGCATAGTGCTTAGTTTTTTCAGCCCGGGTTATTGCAGAAGTTGTTTATTTTAGGTCGGTTCAAAGAAAGGGAATCCTATTAATTTTGTATTTCTCATTTTAGTCTCATAAATTACCTGATGTTAGTTTTATTTTGTCCTTAGTAATAACACATAGCTAAAGATTAATATTCTTCGTAAATTTGTTGTTTTTTAGAACTCATGTTCAAATTTCTTATTTATGTGTGTGTGATCACATTAATTTTTATTAATTAAGAGTGCCAATTCAGCAGACGGTCTATGGACCATTGCTGAATGAGTGTCGATTCAAATGGTTTGACATGTAAATTATGTCTTAAATAAAATGGTTTTTATTATTATAAACTTAATTTTGGAATTCGTTCAACCAACATCAGCGGTTCAGCTGCATTATAGAATTAATGTATGCTTCCCATGTCTTGTTCTTGTTTAAAGTTATAAACTTTACTCCTGCATACAACTTCCTGCATAAAGACTTATTTGGAGTTCAGTGCTTGAACTGTACTAGTTTTACAAGTACACTTAATTTACATACCTGAGGAGTTCTGGTATTAAGCTTTTAGATGCGCTTTCCGAATATTGATCAAACAAGGTAAAAGATGTTTAATTTGTTGATTATTGCGAAGGTTAACAAATTTGTAGAACCATTTCCATAAGCCGCGACTGTCTTGTAACACACATTCTGTTCGTAGTAGTGCTTGCCTATATTTAGACTTGCTAAATGTGTTCTGTGTGCTAACGACAAAACTATTTTAATTTCCTACAAAGACGTAAATGTAGTGAATGAAGCAGAAACAGTTTTTCTTTAAAGATATCATCTCTGGTTTAACTGCAACGAACTCATGCGAAAAACATAAAAGTTAACTTTTGATCTTGGCTAGGTTCAGTATGACTCTTTTTTCACAAATTAGAATATAATACAAAGTTGATATAAAGGGTGTCTGGTGATAAGTGTTAAAAACTAGTGATAAACTACTTGGATTTAAGTTTTAATGTTTCGTGCTCCTCAACAATTTTGAGAACGACAATTCTTTACTTGTCAGCCATTAAGACATTTTTCAACTGGATATTGTAGCATCCAGTTTAAAAGAAGCAAATGACTGACGAATTTTAAACGAAGAAAAGCCTCAAAAACTTCTAGACACTTTACAAAATAAATATAAACATAGTTATAAGCCTGCATATGAAAAAGTTGTAACTTTGCTTGGTCTCAGAATGTTGATAGTATGCTCTCCTGGTCAGTGCAAATTAGATTATGTTAAAAAGAATTTGTCAAGGGTGATTTATTTATTAATCAATCTTAAGAGTCAAGTAACTTTTGAATATTTAAAAACGGCATACTTTGTTTCTTTGGACCTATTATAAGGAAATAGAGATGCATGATTCTTATCTGGGAAAATGGAATAGGAATACACAAAATTTTAATTCTGCAGAAAAAATCTTTGAGAATTTTAACAAACTCAGATAAATTAGAACATTTCAAACCCCTGTTTGTCGAAACTGATATTTTTACTGTTATTTTTGATGAAATGGATGTAAAGAATAATTTACAAATGTATCCAGTTAGATGCATAATTCATGATTACAATACCAGATTTGGTTATATGCTTGAACAAGGCATGAATTATCATTTAATCATTTAAGGAATCAAACGTCTCAATAAACTGCCTGAAACTTTTCAAAGCTTATCAAATAATAATATGTATAACTCTTTTTATGGTTGGCCGAAAGAGCGCCCATTTCATAAACTTAAAGAATGTTTGTGAAATCATCGCAAACCTAAGCCATCTGTCATGTTAGTTTTAAGATTTAATCTAAATTAGGCCTGTATGTGACGAAGTCTATTGCAATGTATGTCCATGTTCTGAAGATCCAATAAATGTTCTGTTCCGTTCTGTTCTGGTATTAGTGACGACATAGTGAGTATTTAATTTTACTATTATGTTCTAAGATTAATAAACATTTTAAGATTTGATTCAAAAATCGGAACTTGTACACGTAAAACTGAAATTTCTTGATTATGCATGCATGTTTTATTAAGTTTAACACCATTTTCGGAATGTACATACGATTTACAACAATAATGACTTCAAAAATCGAGGAGAAGTGATGTTAAGTATTAAAAGTTATCGCTGAATTTCAAATTTTTAATCATGTACAAAATTTTAGAAATTAAAACTGTTTAAATATCTCTTTATGGTGTAGTTCAGAAAGTGTCAAACGTCATTAAACACTTCTAAGGTAAATAAGCTATTACATCAAACATTTTAATCTATACTTATAAAAGCCAAATACCATTGTCTCATCACAGTTTCTTAAAAACCACGAGGCCTACAATCATGAAATTTGGCACTAATACTCTTTATAGGCTCTAGAAGCGCACTAAGAAAGGATTTCCGAAAATTCGAAATTTTAGGAGAGGTTTTGGAGGGTCAAAGTTACTAAATCACGATTTACCAAAACCTACCGAACGGATTGGAATGAAATTTGGTATGTAGCTTCCCCTAGCGCCATAGGTGCTCGATAAGAAAGTTTTTCAAAAAATCCGAAAATTTAGGGGAGGTTTGGGGGTCAAAGTTACTACAAAAAACCATCGAACGGATTGGAATGAAATTTGGTATGTAGCTTCCTCTAGGGCCCTAGGTACTCGCTAAGAAAGGGTTTTAAAAAATTCGAAATTTTAGGGGGGTTTGGGGTTCAAAGTTACTAAAAAGAAACACCGAACGGATTGGAATGAAATTTATTATGTAGCTTCCTCTAGGACCCTAGGTGCTCGCTAAGAAAGACTTTAAAAAAAAATCTGGAAATTGGTTGACCGTGCAGGCCAACCCTAGAACTTCCCGCTTAGTTTGAATTTTAAACGCTTAAAATAAGTTTTTTTGTTAAAATACCAAAAAACGAAAATTTGTGAATTTTTAAACAACGATAACTTTTGAATGCGTCGTTCGATTTCCATTTTTAAAAAAGTATTCTACGCAGTTTTTAAAGCACAAAAAGAAAATGTACAGGTTTATATTGATTAATTGATAAATCTGGAAGATATGTTAAAAAAAATACCAAAAACCGAAAATTTGTGAATTTTTAAACAACGATAACTTTTGAATGCGTCGTTCGATTTTCATTTTTAAAAAAGCATTCTACGCAGTTTTTAAAGCACAAAAAGAAAATGTACAGGTTTATATTGATTGGTTGAGAAATCTGGAAGATATGTTAAAAAAATACCAAAAAATACCAAAAAACGAAAATTTGTGAATTTTTAAACAACGATAACTTTTGAATGCGTCGTCCGATTTTCATTTTCAAAAAAGCAGTCGACGCAGTTTTTTAAGCACAAAAAATGTATACTTGGTTTTGTTATGATTTTTTCGCACGCTTTAAAGTTATTTTTAAAAAACATAAAAATTCCAAAAAAAATTTAGGTAATTTTTTTAAATTTCTTCGGATTGGTTCGATGGATTAACTCTCAAATCTAATCAGATCTAAGTTTTGATACACCCTTTCGAATGACATGTCGTAGAATTCAATCGGTTGATTCGTTTTTGAGAAACTGTACGACAAAAATTTATTTACACACATACATCCACACACACACACACACACACACACACACACACCCACACACACAAACACACACACACACACACACACACACACACACACACACACACGGTCGGACACCTCGGCGGGAATAGTCAGAATGGCTTCCTGGGACCTCAAAACGTGGAGATTTAATGAAAACTCGACTTTCGAAAATCGGACCGAAATCAATAACTTCCCTTTATTGGTAGCGGGAAGTTAAAAAATCGAAATTTTAGGGGAGGTTTGGGGGTGGTCAAAGTTACTAAAAATCCCCATAAGAAATACAAAGTGTAATATATTTATTGATATAATATATTTTTTGTTAATATACATTTAACTTTGATTTGTCTATCCGTGCAAAGCCGGGTCGGGCCAGCTAGTTCATTGATAACTTTTAGTATTTAACATTACCTCTATTATTGAAAATTTATTATTGTTGGAAATTGTATGCAGTTTCTGAAAATGACGATAAAGTTAACACACCATGAATGGCAAAAGCATAGGCTAGAAATTGCAGTTATACCTGCCCGAGTACCAATTTCTAAATAGAATCTTAAAATATTTACTAACCCAAGAACATGGTAGTATACAATATGCACTATGTTGCCATTAGTAGAAAGAAGAAGTGTTAACATTTGTCACCAGCCACGCTATATAAGCAAGCTGACCCCAACATGATATTTAATACTCCAATCTACTCTGAACAAATACATTTTTCTGTGTACCTCCGCAAGATTAACGTTTCTTGGAAAATATAATATCCTCAGTACAGACTTTAACTTATTTTGCAAATTTGACATCCTGTACGTATATAAAAGAAGTCATGACTGACTCATAATCAACGAACAGTCAAATCTGTATTAGCTAAAGCCTTAAAAGGTTCAGGGTACCTTCATACCACTAGTGCAGAAGTGTACTAAAAAAGGATTTTGCAAACCATGATTTTAAGGATTGAAAATGGTCATATACCTGGCAGTAGTTCATATACCGAGCAACCGTGCGCACTTAACTCAAAAATGTAAAAACGTGTTTATGTGTGTTTTTAACGTGAATGTTTTAATGTTTTGACGACCTCTAAGGAGATAATAACTGAGGATGGAGTTTCGGCTCCGAAACGCGTATTGGTTACAATACAACAGAAGTCACAAGACGGAGCAAATTAAGGTAATTTATAATTACACTTTAATTGATATATAATTCAAACATCTGTTGTTATATATTACAAATAAAACAGCTAATTTGGATCATAGGTTTAACACAATTTTAAGTTGGGCCTATACTGGGCGGACAACCGTTTCTTGGAAGTATTTAGATTTATTACCATATCAATCAAATTGGACAATTTACAATCAGCTAATTATTCTTCACAACTAACAGTTTTTTTCTTCTATGCCTTTTACGGCTTTATTGGCTTATACCAATAGGCTTTGCTTTACGAGCATGAAGTCTAAAACACTTTATATACACAAAAAGTTCACGAAAACACTTGTATTACACTTATCCACTTATATAGAGGCTCAGTTCCACCATTAACAAGGGTTTCATTTATTTTTTCTAGTTTACGCTGATTCATCTATGCCCGCACTTTTTGTTTACAATTAATTTGGGAAACAATTAGGTTATTATTTATAGGACAATTATAAGGGTGGACCACATAAATTGGAAATTAGTAGATATCTACATGGGTACTCATAGTAACGTTAATACGAATTTTATTGTTTTAAAACAGTAAACTAAATAACCAAAATATTAAAAGTATAGTAGGAATACAGAAGGTAATCTTCTTACCTGAGTTCCTTCAGGTAAACCGAAAAGGTTGGACCTTGGATACATAAAACCCATGATCCAGGATAAACAGAAAAGATTTTAAGAGATCCAACTTAGGTGCTAAAATACAATTGTAGCGATTTTAAGTCAAATTCCGTTGATCGAAACCATAAATCCCTCTTTATCAGGCCTAGGAACTCCATTACCGCTTTTAGAATATTTGAACTACCGGATATCTTTTAGTATATAGGTAGGTTTTCTTTTCTTAGGTTGTTAATCAGCTGAATTCGCTTTGCATTATAAGCACGACACTCAAAAAATATATGTTGTAAGGTTTCTTGTTCGTCTGTTACTGTTTTTTTAGGTTCGTTAATAGCAAATACAAACAAAGAAGAAATAAACGGTACCAGGAACTGGCACATACTTTCTCACAAACATATTTAAATTATTAAACAGATTCACTGTGACTTCATAATTAATTGCAAGTGGGGTAGGAGAGGTGATATTAAAGTAGGAGATTAACTAAATATTAGTAGCTAGAGAGAAACCTATTCGATCGATTTCGAACAAATTTGCACAAAACACGTCTATTAAGCCTACTGTGTAGATGCACGAAAAAAGGTTTTAAAAAATTTTGTAATACAACCCCCTTTTTTGCCAAAAAAACCCCCAAAAATTAGTTATTATTATTAGCTAAACAAGAATTTTTAGAAAGATACGGTTTTGTGCATATGGTAGGGTAGGGGAGACTTGCACAGTACCGGACACTGCCCAGTACCGGACAGAGCGTGTTTCTTAAAGATGCCAATAGATGGCAGATAGATGAAATATTCCACACAAAGCCCTTTATTACTTAAAGTCGTTGTACAGTTATTAGCTTTGTCGCGCCAATTTTGTCTGAGTAATTCGCGAAAAAGGTGTTTTTGTCCAGATGGGTGCTTCCCGACGATAGATTTCAGCTTCTGTTCTGTGAGACTTGGTGAATAGAATGAGTTTAACTATTTTTTGTGTTAACTCCACTTTCATACTGAATAGGAAGCAGTAAGTGAATTTTAATTTAAAACGTTAGTTTAAGGTTATGAATTTAAATACTTCCCCTCCTTCATTTGCTCAGTACCGGACAGACAACACTTTCCCAGTACCGGACACTAAAAATATTGTGTTAGACCCTTCAAAGCTGCTTACTATGAAGCCTGTCCTATATGGATGAACAAATCAATATATTTCGGGTTTGATTAGGACAGCTTTTACGGCTATATGCAGGATGCAGCTTTCAAAGTCTGGTTTTTCAAGTACTGGGCTCTAACCGTTGAAGAAGGACGTATTTATAGGTTTGGGCTACCTTGCTGCATCTCATTTCACTCAAGTCAATGAAACTCTCACAAGATCCACAGTTTCCGTGACCACAAATCCTACTCCCGAGGACTGAAGAACCAGTAACAGTGACTGCAGAAGAGAATGTAACCCCAGATGGCTCAATGTTTGCACCAATTCCTTCATGTTCAACACCAGCCTCCCAGCCTTGCAAGACGTCAACTTCAAGTGTTGCCCCAATGAAAGCCACACAAACATCTTCGGCTACTACAAACACTTCTCGCTACTTTGGTTGACCTGGAGGCTTCATGTCTCATTCATTTCAAGTTGTGACCAATTGGATTTTTCTCAGCACAGATGAGGCTAGATAAAAAGTCATTCAGAAAAAGAGGAAAAGTGAAAAAAGTGAGATTTTAACTGGAAGTCCTTACAAATATATGCTAGAGAAGAAAGTAAAGGAATCAGATGAACAGATTAAAAATGTAGCAATGAGAAAATGAAAAAATTACAATGTTTTATATTAGCAAAGGGGAGAAAACCAAACAACTTGAGTTGCGAGTGAAACATAAAAATATTGGGCCTACGAAGAAAACTTCACTTTAAAACTAACGTCCTAAAGAAGGATACCACCACAGAAATGAACTCCAACAACCAAAATAGTGTTAAATGAGTGCATAATTTGTAGAGACAAAAGAAGAAGATTTTATACAGTGCACATCTTGCAAGCGGAGGGCAGAAATTGCTTGCATAGATCAAGAAAATCTCATTTATTACAATTGCGAAAATTGCTCATAACTTATTGTCATTAACATTACTGAATTTTTTATTATATGTTGTATTTGATTAGAATGAAATATAAATTAATAACATTTATCATCCCTTAGCAAAATAACAACTACTTATCTTAATAATAAATGATTTTTGAAAGTGTCCGGTACTGGGCATATGTTTTTGACAGTCGTCATTATTTGATACTTTTTCATTTGTTCATTTCATTCTCTTTATTATTGTTTTTTGTAAAAGTGTTAATTTTTAGTTATAAATAAACCTTTGAACTATTTATTGTTGCAATTTTATTTTGTTACAATACATATAGAAAAAGTTATTGTCAAAAAACCTAAGGTGTCCGGTACTGTGCAAGACTCCCCTACATTAAGGGCTACAAATAAGCCAAATTTTATCAAAATCGTTAGAGCAGTTTTTTTATAAAAAAAGTAATAACTGATTTTTTGGGGGGGTTTTTGGCCAAAAAGGGGGTTGTTTTTAAAAAAATTTCTTTTCGTGCATCTATACAGGCCTACTGCATGGATGCACGAAATAAGGTTTTGAAAACATTTGAAAAACAACCCCCTTTTTGGCCAAAAACCCCCAAAAATCAGATATTATTAGCTAAACAAGAATTTTTAGAAAGATAAGGTTTTCTGCGTATGGTAGGGTACATTAAGGGCTACAAACAAGCCAAATTTGATCAAAATCGTTAAAGCCGTTTTTTTATAAAAAAATAATAACTGATTTTTTGGGGTTTTTTTTGCCAAAAAGGGGGTTGTTTTTCAAAAAAAATTTAAAAACGTTTTTCGTGCAACTATACAGGCCTACTTGACATGTCTGGTGCAAATTTGTTTGAAATCGATCGAATAGTTTTCGCTCTAGCTTTGTATACATACAGACATACAGACATACATACAGACATACAGACATACAGACATACAGACATACAGACATACATTTTGTTAAAACCACTTGTTTGGACTCAGGGGGTCCTAAAACGGATATTTCCACAAAAATCTCAACATCGATTTTTTTGCGATCACTATACTTTCTCTATACTATAGTATAGTGAGAAAGTAAAAGGCTTACTATATCATAATTCAAACACCTATCACTATTAAAGTTGTGCTAACTATATTTTTACTAGGCCTAATTGACAGTTTGAAATACTACTTTACCGCATCACATTTTGGTCATATTTTATAACTTGAAAACTGCCTTAATTCTACACAAAAATATAAAATTGCTGTCCTAATCAATTGTCAAACCCGTGAACTTATCATAGTATGCAATAATTTGTATGCATTTGCTTCGCCTCGTGTAAACGCGGTGGTTGGTGAGAAAAGAACTCTAGTAAAACATTAACAGAAACAAGTATATCAGCTTTACCTTTCTTCTCTGTCTTTTGCTTTGGATGAACATTACTTCCGACACATGTTAGACGTTCGTACTGACAAGCAATTGAAAAGTGACTGCTCTACTTTGGGATTGGGGGCGAATTGATGCTTGGCTTAGCAGTGTTTAGAATGCCCGACACGTTCAGCGTGGGACTCCAGATCAATAGACAACGGATTTCTTTTGATATTACGTTGGCGTGTACACCTTATAGACACAGGTAAGTCGTATCATCTGTGGTAAGGATACATCTAGGGTTTAGGCGTACAATATGTATGTACAAGTACATAATACACAATTGTTTATGTCAGAACAAAAATAAGTTATAAATAAAATGAGATTAACACGTTCACTGCTACGCAAATTTCGTATTTCCTATGCTAGGAGCTGACCTTTTATTTTATATATGTATAGTCTAAATGAGTAGAAATTACTTTATATTTTATGTTTGAACCTTTCTACGTACAGCGTATTGAAAATACTCCCAATACAGGGTTGGCGTGCGAAGCACGCAATGCTTTGTGTATTGAAAACACCCCCAAACGGGGGTTGGCATGCTAAGCACGCAATGCACTGTGAGTCGTACTGTTCAGTGTCAAGCTCACATGTGCGTCCTTAGCAGTGAACGTGTTAACTCGTAAACAGAATTTGTATTAAATTTAGATAACAGGTTTGTAATTTACTAGGGGCGACCCCTGCGTGCTTCGCACGCCAACCCCATTGGAATCTTCTATGCACATAATCATGACTGACATGTTTTGTTTATAATAAAGGTGTAGGATTAATAATAACCCCAAAGCTAAGATAGTAAATAATGATAAATGTTCAAATCAAATTATTTCGTATATTTTATAACGGCAGTTATAATAAAGGTGAAAAGAACCAGCAAGGCTTAGGTCGTCTACACTTTAATAAAAACCTAATCTAAAAGTTAGAAGTGCAAAAAATTACTTCAAAGTTTGAAATCAGCTATTAATGGAAATATTAGAGCAAACAGCTGTTTTATCTGTTATTTTATTCAATTGTTTGCTTTGGTAATAAAAATGTAAATACATGTGTGGGTCATCAGTCTAGGTATAACCTAAGATTTTTTTTAACGTCCTGCGTTTTTGCACTTTAAGGCTAATGAAGATAGGAACCGAACCACAGCCAATGATGTCTGTTAAGAAACCATTTAGAAAATTATTGGGGGTCAATGGGAATTGAACCCGGAACTTTTCCATTGATGGTTGCACATGACGAGTGATAATAAGTATAACCTAAGAATTGTTTCCGACTAAATTTACAAATATTGAAATAAAAATAGTTTTTATCAAAATGAATGATAACCTATGTTGCTCAGGGATAGTGTAGCCTTTTATTAGTAAAACTATTTTTTCAATCGGTTCAGTAATTCCAGACATTACTTTCTACATACAAACAAATTTTACCTCTTTATAATATTAGTATGGATGATAATGTACACTTTGGATTTAGGTGTTAAAGAAAACACAAATAGTTTCAACTGTAATGATATCGGCAAAAGTTTACTATGCATATCTTTTTAGCAAATTTCCATAGGAAATATCGGAGGTAATCAATGAGCACCGATCATGATCCCGAGAACACGTTTTAGGGTCTCATTAAAAATGTTATATACTATGCAGGGTGTAACAAAACTCTGTACCCATACTTCAGGATATTATTCCTTGGACCAAAATAA
>JAGFPH010004552.1:2836-25336 GCA_018207615.1 Philaenus spumarius | reverse complement strand
AAAAAATATTAAAAATCAATGTTTTAAATTGTTAATAAATATTAAACAAAATATTTTTCTTAGTTTTTAAAAAGCCATTTGCATGCATATTGACCATAGCTTTAGGTGACATATCGTTTATAATTATACGATCAAAAATAAAGGAAAAATTTGGATTTTAATTTAAGATTGGTCTTATGGAGTGTCAGCCAACATGGCCGACAGCTAGAGCCGACCCTTAAGCACACAATTTACATTTTTTATATATTTTTTTACTGTGCATTATTAGCAAAGGTGCATTAGAGTTTATTTGTATTATATACGTTTTTTTATTACTTTTTAATGGCATTACAAACGTTTTTTAATCATGTAACTTAACATATTATATTTAGAATTAACCACTCATTCTCATTATTATTTATTTAAGACGTAGTATAGTTGTTGTATTAATTTTAACTACAAGCCTATAGGTTACCTTGCACTATTAAGTTGTAATTGTTAATCCTATTGGTCGTTGGTTGGTTATAAACTAAGACTACGGCCTACTATAAGAAAGAGTACAGGCCTAAATATGTAGCCTTGTTTAGTTAGTTATCATTTAGTTGTACCTCAAATGTTACTGAAGATGACGACTTTGTCGTTGAAACGCGTTTAAAAATTGTATATTGACATTTAAAATATTCGCGTTTTAAATGTATTTTTGTAAGAATTGTGTTCTTTGATTTTATTTTTAGAGACCGACTTTGAATGCTTATTACTCGAAAACATGATTACACCATTGTGATTTTTCTCCTTCCTATTTGAAAACATTAAGTTCGATTCAATATGGCGGATCAAAGATGGAGGACAAAAATAAAAAAACCCACCATAATATATTTATTACTGCTTTAAAGTACCTCTCAGATATGCAGTACCAATACCTTAACATCACTCTGTATATTACGTATTCAGAAACTACAGACTTTATTCAAGTGGAAACTAAAGACATAAATAAATGTCTCACATCACATAACCTAGTATTTATAACCTCACTGGAGATATTGCTGCCGCAGGCCTAACGCTTACTGCCTCCCAATGACGTTTAATATTATCGTTAGGCTGTTTATGGCGCTCTTCTAAGTACGCAAAACTTCGCAATGAAATATAGGCAGCTACAGCAACACTCCAGATGTGGAAAACACGCAGTTTCTCACCAGCGGCGTTCAATGCTTGACGAGAGAAATGCACGGACAAAAAAAAACGTTGTATTCAATGACAGAAAAACTTGTTCAACTTTTTAACGTAAAGTACGACAATATTTAGACACTTTAACAGCGTCCTAATTCCCGCTGTTTCGAACTCGTTGAGACGTAAACACGCTTTGAGTGCGCCGAACAGTTTTATTGAACAGCATATAGATAGTCGATACTTTCTAAACATCGATGATTTGGTTTCGATGTCCGATGTTTTTCACATCGATAATGTAAGACCGAAAAAACATAGACGTGCTAGCGAATTTCCATAGGAAACATGAGCTATTGCCGTGACCATTAGAACTGAGTTTGGGAGTAGTAAATAAGCAGCAATCATGATCCCCAGAACATGTTTTCGGATGTCTTTAAAAACTGTATAAAATATTATGTGTTCACATGTTCACACTCTAACGGCAGCATTTTAAGTCCGATTTGGTACAAATTGGTACACACGTTGGTCGTCCAAGTCGCTCGGCCGAGTTCCAAAATCCATCAATCGGAAGTACGTTTTTGACCGAAAGTAATTTTTTTTAGATTTGTTGTACTAAATTGAAACGTTTTTCGGATTTTATCTAAAAAAAAAATAAATGTAAGATAGTATTCTGCATATTTTGTTTTTTACACGACATACTAGCTCACTTGGTTATCCCAAAATCGATCAAAACGAAAAATACCATAAACTCCATAAATTACCATCCGAAGCCGACGGACGAGTTGGTACGCTGTGAGTGAAGCGAAACTCGCAAAGCGTGTTTTTTCACCGTGAGCGGAACGAAGCAGCGCTTGAGTCGAAGCTCGAGGCTTGCGAGCAAACAAATTCTACTAATATATTTCGTACACGGGGGCAGCTATTCAGACCCCTCGTAAGTAGACCAATTTGTTGTAAAAAACCCTAAAACATATAAATTTAATTTTGGAAATTCGCTAAACTTTCGTCAGCGGTTTGTGATCGAATTATTTTTAGTTCTTATAATATAAACTAGCTGACCCGTACGGCGTTGCCCGTGGTGGTTGGTATTTTCAGTCTTTTTAAGTGTTCAGTCAGTGAGTGGTATTTGGCTTTTATATAGATCTTAAATAATAAAAGCACTATTGCCATAATAATAAAAGATTGAAGGTCTGAAATTATGATTTTAGTAACTTTGATCCCCCCAAAACCCCTATTAAAATTTCGAATTTTTTCATACCCTTTCTTAGTGAGCACCTATGGCCCTAGAGGAAGCTGCATACAAAATTTCATTCCAATCCGTTCGGTAGTTTTGAAGAAATCGTGATTTAATAACTTAGATCCCCCAAACCCCCCTAAAATTTCGTATTTTTTCTTACCCTTTCTTAGTAAGCACCTATGGCCCTAGAGGAAGCTACATACCAAATTTCATTCCAATCTGTTCGGTAATTTTGGAGAAATCGTGATTTAGTAATTTTTACCCCCCAAACCCCCTCTAAAATTTCGAATTTTTTCAAACCCTTTCTTAGTGAGCACCTATGGCCCTAGAGGAAGCTACATACCAATTTTCATTTCAATCCGTTCGGTAGTTTTTGAGAAATCGTGATGAGTGAGTCAGTGAGTGAGTGAGTCAGTGAGTGGTATTTCGCTTTTATATATATAGATTATAGTGCAGGATGTTATTAATTCGTTTACATAATAACTACAGCTGTTGCTGACCTTATTTTATTCCGAAATTCAGACAATATAAATACATAATATTTAATATATTTTAATTAAAATACTGTGTTTTATATTCCTTGCAGATTGTGAGGGCGCATATTGAGTTAACCTTCGTCAACCTTTGTTTGAGTTTCAAAGTTGTCAAAATGTTTGGGCAACTTTTCCTCAACCCTTGTTCCACAGTAATGATGCAATCTATAAGCAGCGACGATGAAACTTGCATATCATTTCACGGATAAATTGATTCACTTGGTTCAATTAATTATTAATTTAATTATTCTGTTAAAACTAGGTTACATGCGCCGTGGTGTATCTATTTTCCCATGCAACACTATCATTACACCGGATGCATTAACTGTACCATTCGCAGAGGACTTAGGAATTAATTCGTGATACAATCAATATATATATATATATAAAAGCGAAATACCACTCACTCGCTCACTCACTCACTGACTCACTCATCACGATTTCTCAAAAACTACCGAACGGATTGAAATGAAATTTGGTATGTAGCTTCCTCTAGGGCCAAAGGTTCTTACTAAGAAAGGGTTTGAAAAAATTTCGAAATTTTAGGGGGATTTGGGCAGATCAAAGTTATTAAATCACGATTTCTTCAAAACTACCTAACGGATTGGAATGAAATTTGGTACGTAGATTCCTCTAGTTCCATAAGTGTTCATTAAAAAAGGGTTTTAAAAAATTGGATATTTTAGAGGGGTTTGGGGGGTAAATATTACTAAATCACGATTTCTCAAAAATTACCGAACAGATTGGAATTAAATTTGGTATGTAGCTTCCTCTAGGGCCATAGGCGCTCGCTAAGAAAGGGTTTCAAAAAATTCGAAATTTTAGGGGGGATTTGGGGGGATCAAAGTTATTAAATCACGATTTATTCAAAACTAACGAACGGATTGGAATGAAATTTGGTATGTAGCTTCCTCTAGGGCCATAGGTGCTCACTAAGAAAGGGTAAGAAAAATTTCGAAATTTTAGGAGGGGTTTGGGGGATCAAAGTTACTAAAATCATAATTTCAGCTCTTTTATTATTATGACAATAGTGCTTTTATTATTTAAGAACTATATATATATAAAAGCCAAATACCACTCACTGACTGAACACTTAAAAAGAATACAATTACGTTAAAAAGACTGAAAATACCAACCACCACGGGCAACGCCGTACGGGTCAGCTAGTCTCTATATATAAACTTGAATGTTTGTTTCATTGTGCACTATAGGCTCAAAAACTATTCGACCGAATCCGCTAAAAACTTCACAATTTATCCACATTAGAGCTCGGCAGAAGTGAAATCTTTTTAAATTATTAGCGAATTTCCGTAGGAAAGATGAGCTATGCAGTGACCCTTATGGTGAGACTTAAGGTCGGGAGTAGTAAATGAACACCGATCATGGTCTCCAGAACACGATTCATTAAAACTTTATGTATAAGAGGGTGTGTGAGTGTGTGTGGGTGTGGAGGGGTGACACACCCTAACGGCCTCATTTTATTACCTGGCATCAATGCTCAGCAGACCCAGCCACCATTTTGAATTTCAACTCCCATAAGATTACTGGAGTAATAATGATCAGAAAAAAATTCTGAATATGTCAATTTAAAGACTAGGATAGTACGAATGTGGATATATTTTAGTTATTTAAATTTGTTTTGGAATGCGGTAAGAATTAATAAATAGAAATTGCAACGCGTAACGAAAAAAGTGGTATTAATTGGTTGCTATGGCAAAGACAAATATAAAATACGAGTAATGTAAAAGCGTTATCAAATTTGTTGCTGTGGCAATGAATGTAAATACGTTCAAGAAACATGTGTTTTGGTTCATCAATTTAAATCAAGAGACGATCGGTTCCGTCCGGCGTAGTTCAGATATTATCGTCAAGCGCTGAAATACATTCAATAAACATAAAATGTTATTTCATCAGTCCAGGCCTAACCTAAAATTGTTGTGTGTATATTTAATTTATTTTACCTGCCTTAACGGCAACATACATACAATAATTTTAGGTAAGGCCTAGACATTTTATGTTTATTGAATGTATTTACAATGAATGGTTATTTAACTGTATTTACCATCTTAGCTTTGATCTTATAATTAATCCTACATTTTTATTATAATAAAGGTATGGAAACAGTATTTGTATAAAAAACAAATTATAAACGGCAATTGAAAGATTAAAATTGTATATGTATGTTGCCGTTAAGGCTGGCAAAAGAATTGAAGAAAAGGCGTGATGAACTTCGTTCCTGACGGGGGTCCCTCGACCGCACACATTTATTTTTTTTAACTCAATTTGTTCTTTGACTTACATTAAAATCGAAGTTTGCTATTGTTTTTTCTTATTCAATAATGCAAATATTAAAAATGTCTCCACATTCGAAGTTTAATTACCTTTCAAATAAAAATAATTTCAATATATTTGGATAATTTATGAAGAAAATATCTGCTTTATTGTGGAAACATACCGAATTTGTGTTCCTACCCAAGGGTTTCGCCTGCACTCTGGAGGTTATCACATCAACTTGTTGATCGCGGTGGAATACTAGAACATTATAAATCCGTTAATTTTGAATTATAAATCAGTTAATTTTGAATGTGTGAGAGAAAGCTGTGTTTAATAACACATACTCACATACATTGTCAAGCATGGGCATTTCAGTACGTTTACAGTCAGGGTTACGTCTGTAGTAACCCTCTAGTTTCCGCCTTCATGAAGCTATGTGTGCTAGAGGAAGAATGAAACGCACACAAACTCAATGCTAGTCATGTACAGCTCTGCCGCTTGGAGAGCTGCGGTCAACTCTGAAATATTTAGATACTCCTGCCGATCCGTAAGGCTGTAATCCAGCAAAAGAAAAGTCACCGGCGACTCCAGCGCTTCAGTCTAAAGCCGTATCCAAACTATGGAGTTACTTTCGGCTGAGCGCTTTAACATTGCCTCATTTAAAACCATTTTATAAATCTTCTTTCTTTTATTGCGTGGTGAGAAAAACTTAACATTATTTATAAAATTGCGGACCTAGCTTGCGATTTAATTTTAATCGTTAATTTTTTATTGTGTAAGTAAACAAATTCAAACTTGGTATATAAAATGTCAATTACATAACAAATGAACGGGTTTTTTTGGTGTGAAACGCAAAACAGATGCGCCTTGTGATTGTGGTTGTGCACGAGACCTTGCAAACAATTTATTGTATGCTACAAAATAAACGCTTTTATATTTAACATTACTCTTACAGGATAAAAATCAAAAATAGCCGCCACTACAGCTGACCCTTTAGTGATTTATTTAATCTTTTAACAAATGTTCTATTTCGCAATTCATCGAAGATAAACGGAAAAAATAAAGCCACTAGTTGACAGGAGATAACGACGCGAATGCAATCAAAGGTCGGGAAGAAACGATGTGATTAATGGTATTGACTTTCCTGTCAAATACTCGGGAATCCTGAGGGACGGTTAACCAGGGGGAAAATAAAATATAGGTGATGGCATAAGTGATGTGGGAGTCATAAAATACATGACTTATTTTAAGAAGCAGAAATTATATTTGGTAAGCATGTGTTGAAAAATCTATCTAATGAGGTAATGAACTTATTAGCGAATTTCCATAGGATGTATGTTGAGACTTAAGGTCGGGAGTAGTAAATGCGCACCGATCATGGTTCCCAGAACACGTTTTGTGGTTTTATTACAATTTATACAGGGTGTTACAAAAATGTGTGATGGGCTATACAGGACCTGATTCTACATGCAAAAATAAGTCGAAAATGTAGTATAACATTTTTTCGATTTCGGATTAGTTTAGCCGTAATCCGCCATTTTGTTTTTTTACAAAAACTCACTGTAACTCTGGAAATAGATAAGATATCGAGTTTAAATTTGGAATAAGCATTTTATATGTTACGATTAACAAGTATACAAACACAAAGAATTTATTTTTATAATTTTCAAAATGGCGGCCGTTACAAATTTTTAACGTGGAATATCTTGAAAACCGTTAACTTTACAAAAAATGTACAAGAGACAAAATATTTTCCTTTTTTAACGACAGACAAAATGTTTTTTTTGTATTTTCAGTAGGTCAAAGGATAACCGAGTTATCGACAAAAAACATAATTTCTTTGTCAAGTTATAAACTTACATTGACGGATAGGCATACGAGGTGTCAATATAAGACGATAATATAAAATTAAAGAATAAAGTTAATCACCTGTCACTCTGCCGACGCAGCACAGACGACAGAGAGCGTGGATGACAAGTAAGTGTCCCTGCCGGCCTGCCAGTCAGAGTGACAGGTGATTAACTTTATTCTTTAATTTTATATTATCGTCTTATATTGACACCTCGTATGCCTATCCGTCAATGTAAGTTTATGGAGGAATATTCCAAAGACTGGAACTATATTAAAAAGGGACGCTATGACAATGAAGCCGAGTTTTTGCAAAAAAAAATTACGTAGCACAAACCGAGCACAAAACGTTACAAAGGTTTAATTTTCACTCCCAAAAAATGGCGGGAATAACTTTGTTTGCAAAATTTGTTTTTTGCTCATAGATCCTCCACTTTTGCAAATTGTCGAAAAAGAATGTTTTTATCACAAGCAGCACAAAGATAGCACAATGCAGCACAACTTTCATTTTTTTTGTTTTGCGAAAAATGGCGGGGCTAACTTCAGGGACATGAATAGTTCCAGGTTCCTATTTAGCTGGAAGTTATCCCCAGACCCGCATTGTGTCCCATTTTTCTAGTTCATGATTTGCGCACCCTACGGGTAATCGCCAAGTGATTTTAAAAACAAGACGAAAGAAAAGCAGGCGTTGTAGCTAGTCAATTAATTGATATCATTATTTTGGTTATATAATACCAAAATACGATTGATAAAATTGACAACTAAAATGCTCAGTAATTGATTTTTAAATGCACGGTGTACTTCTTAAATCCTCACTGTCCACAGTGGTTTTGTCATTTCCCCTATTCAGCCTGTCTTCTCATAACTTCTAACTTCCAATTGGCAATACTGGACCGAATGGTATTTATACCTACTAACTGTATTTTTTAAATGTGTTGTGCTTCTATGTATTTATGTTTTTGTCTTATGTTTTGACAAACTCTACTCAAAGAGGGATTTTTCTGATGATGGGGTAGACAATCGAAACGCACCAAAAGAACAATGGAGGTCACTTAACAGATAAATACGAAGTATTGTACTTTATCTGTACTAATATTTTAAAGAAGTAAAATTTGTGTGTTTGTTTGTATGTCCCAGGTAATCTCTGGAACTACTGAACCGAATGAAAAAATAGTTTTACTGATAAAGAGCTACACTATCCCTGAGTAACATAGGCTGTAATTATTCATTTTGATAAAAACATTTTTTAATTCAATATTTTTTGTAAATTTAGTAGGGAAAAATCTTAGGTTGGGCCTAGACTGATGAACCAACGCATGTATTTACATTTATTACCATAGCAACCAATTCAATAAAATAACAGATAAAACAGATAAATTTGCTCCAATATTTCAATTAACTGCTGATTTCAAATTTTCAAGCAATTCAATTATTTGTATTTCTAACTTAGGCTAGGTTTTTATTCAAATCTAGACCTGTGCTTTGCTGGTTCTTTTAACCTTTATTGTAACTGCTGTTGTAAAATATACAAAATAATTTTATTTTAACATTTAACATTACTTACTATCTTAGCTTTGGTGTTACTACGTATTAATCCTACACCTTTATTATAAAGAAAAGATAACATGATTATGTGTATAGAAGGTACCAACGGGGTTGGCGTGCGGAGCACGCATGGGTCTCCCCTAGTTATAAATAAAATTACTGTGGTTTTAATATTTCTGAAAATAAAAGATTATAGACTTTAAAATAATAATCAACGTTATGTAGATTAAAATCGCAAAAAATAAACCAATATCTAGATCATCTTGCTTCTTAGTTCCCTTAGGCATTTTTGGTGAGCACATTTCTTTTTTTCTTGGCCTATTTTGACGATTGGTATGTCAAATTAAAGCGATTTTCTCAAGATGTTCGAAAAGTAATTTGTTTTATCCTCAATCTGCTCCCTTAGGCACGAAACTTCCCATTTATATCTTGTGAAAGAAATATTTCATTAAGTGTATTATCTTGTATCTCACTTAAATAAACAGCTGTCTTAATAAACTAAACATTTCTATTTATAACCTACCAATGTGTTATTTACATTTTGTATTTTTCATAATATTTGTTTTCCGTTCACTCGATATTTAACCTTTTGAGGACTACGAACGTTCGGGTTCGTTTGCCGCTAAATCACTGTAAAGATCTACGCCCTACGGGTACGTTTTGTATTTTCTGTTAAAAGTACTAAAACTAGTAACGCTATCTGTTATTTTTTTAATGAAGCTGAACGTTTAAACGAAAACTAAATGTAACATTCAATTATTTACAAAAATCCCTGCCTTCCACGCATGGTTAACCTTGTTTGTGACTATGTTTTGATTCCGTTTACACATAAATTAGCTAATTATCGCCTAGTAATTATTGATAATGGATTCGAACTGTTCTTTAAAAATGCCGAATCGGACATTAAAGATGAACTGGAATGTCATCTTATTTTTCAGTGGTATTTTTGTATGTGTAGGCGGCCTATACAATGTTTTGCGTATAATGCCATTGCAAAATTGGCGAGACCGTAGTCCCGGTTTTAAGACAACATTTAATTATATATTTATATACAGTAGAGTCCCGCTATTCCGAACTAATTGGGGCCGAACACTGTTTTGTTTAGCGGGAATTCGGAATAGACGGATATCATGAATAATATCAACGTATTGACTTGTTAAGGCGTAAATTAAGTGCAGTACGGAGCGCCCATAAGCCATGTTATCCAAATGGCAGTCTCAGTGATACTAACCGTCCAAAAAACATCAACTCCCACGCAATGCTCGGACATTTGACGCAACCCGCATGACAATAAACGTGATGTTCCCAGTAATGGTAGTAGCATTACTATTCTCTATAGTAGACCTGTAGGCCCTACTGCACGGTGAACGTGGAATTGAGTGTAGTATCAGTGCTATACAGCGTTGATCGGCTTGGAGGAAAGTGAGAAAGGGTGAAAGCTCAAACGCTCAAATTGAACTCATATCACACGTAGACGTGGCAAATACTCTTGATCTCGCTTTAGTGTAGGTTTGCACCATCCGTTTTTTCCTTCATTTGCGTTACGATTCTGTTTTCTTCTAAACACGGTAGGGAAGTGATAGGTTCAAGGTCTCGGTGTACACGGTATTCTTTAGTGGGCTTTAATATAGTAGCGCCTAGCTGTTGTATCTAATCCTTCCTCTTTCTGAAGGACCCGGTATTCTTTTCCCTGGATGCTTATTGCGGTAAATTCCTTCCCGAAAAACGGATGGAAAAAATGTGAAGGAAACAAAACCAGCTTTCATTCCAATTTGGTTTCAGGCGTTTTCATCAAGCTTAGGCTCTATGTATGTCTCTATTTAACTTTCGTATTACAATAAATGTACATTTTTCACGAAAGTCTATTTAATTTCTCCTGTTTTTATATTAAAAATCGGTATTTTTTCTGAACTCTGTTCGGAATAGGCTGATTTTCGGAATAGCGGGACTCTACTATATATAATTATAAATGAATAAAAAACATCTGCATACAAGATAAATCAAAGTGAATAATAGATATAACATAGAAAAGAAGTAAAATGAGAAAATCATAAAAATCTCAGGCCTTAGGCCTAGTTTGGAATTCTAAAACGTAGTACTTAAAAGGTTAATGTTTATGGCATATATTATACTTCTGTAGATTTGTTGAGATTGTTAGTTAAAAAAACAAAATGTCACAAAGAAGAAGAAGACAACATTCTACCACAGGTAGGAAATTGGGATCTTATAATCCACAGAAATTACATGATAGTGGTTCGTAATTTAAACCAGGTAGTGGTTCTTGTGTTTATTAATTTAATCTAAATATATATTTATACACTAAAATCAAGCAATGGCGAAGCATTGCCGCGAACTTTAGTTTTTTTCGACCTGCAAGGAAATTATTATTGATCACCGGCCGAGCTGTTGAAATAACGAACAGATGCTGATAATATTTCGTATCTCGCTTCCCGCGACCCTTGATGTTTTTACTGAGTTCCCTTGAACTGGTCTAAAATATGTACAACACTTCCAAGAGCGGAAACAGCAATACCGGCCGACATTTCAGTTTCAATATTTCCACAAATTTATTTCCTTCGGTTTCGCCAATAAGTACGGAAATCGCAGTGAGGCTGTTAACTTTCAATATCCTCTCGACAGTTCGTAACTCCGCTGCCCGACATTCCTTTTATAGGTCACTTAGGTGTTATATACTGTTGTAATCAGCGAGCACATAATAGAATAGAGAAGACTAAGTGAATATATCCCATGCATTAAAAGTGAGGCCAAATCCGCCATATTGGTCCGACATACAGCCTGAAATCTACGACCAGGGAGCTCAAAACCGAGCTTCAATAACACTGTCATTTAATACACTTAGCAGCGATGTAAAATTATGAAACTTTCACGGATACAAAGATAAGAACATACGATTCGTATGATGTAAAAGAAAATCAATTACAAAACCTATTTCATATTTTCAAAATCAATATTACAACAATGTACTTTAATAATGACATGAAATTTTCACACCGCTGGAAAGTTTTAGATAAAGGTAAAAATTAAATATTTTATTTGAAACATTTTTTCGTTTGATTTACGGTTTGCTCGGTACAGCGGTATAATGTGTGCGTTTCAATTAAAACTACACCTGGCCGGGCCGTGCCGCCAGGCCGTGATTTCCGTTGACCGAGTTCGTCCTCATTTTATAAACGTTATAAAATATTGTATATTATACAGATCATATTATCAAGAGACAAGTAGTCTATGACTCATTCAAGTAGTTTTTATTTCAATAATTTTATTCGAATAATTATTCAATCATTTTTGTTTATTCGAAGTTTGTGGAACTGCCTTTACAATACCTCCCCGCTACACCGCTAGCCCACCGCGCACTAACCGAGCCGAAGGCACGGTTAAAAAAATCGTACTGGTCTTCTCTAGAACAGAAAAACCTAGTCGAATGAAATTTTGAAGATATTAAGTGTTAAGTAAAAAAAAAAGGTGGATAATTCGAAAACTAAGCATTTCCGGACCTAATGTTTATTAGCCTTTTCTCTTATTATCGAATTTCCACAGGAAAAATGAGTTATGACCCCTATGGTAAGACCTAACGTCGGGAGTAGTAAATGAGCACCAATCATGGTCCATAGAACAAGTTTTGGAGTGTCATTAAACATTATATGTACTACAACGGGCAGGACCCGTGTAATTCCGGAAATTTAAATTTTGCAAAATTTTGTAAAAAGCGATATTTCTAGGCCAACATGGAATCTTAATCGTATGTAGTGCAACCTTCAACAAGTAGGGGCGAGCAGGGCGTTATCTACGGAAGCGACTGTTGAACCCTGACTTGTCCAGAAATTCAGAAAGAACTTAGCCTCTAATTAATGATTTCTTAGGGAATACCAGGATCAAGCTAAATTTAGGACGAGCTAAATCCATTTTAGGGGATAGCGAACAAATTAAATTTGTAGAACGACACTTATTGGCTGGTCCAAAGAGTGGTGGACGGTGATTAAAAAGGAGAATATGAGATATGCGGAATTTAGGGAGGCATTTATACAGAAGTATTCGTCGTTACAAAAACAAAAATTAATACGAAGTAGGATAGAGAATGGCCGATATTTCGAAAATAATACTATGAGTAGAACCGACTATTTTTGTAGGATGGTGAATAAAGCAGGAGACCTAGATCCTCCTACACCCGAAAATTTCTTAGTATTCACCATATTATCTTATCTTCTAAAGCGAGAGATAATTGTCTGTCTGCTAAATGGGTCTGGAATCTCCGTCTAAGGATTTTTGATTTTTTGATTTTATATGGGGCTTTTGGCCACGAGAAATCGATTGGAAATGGTCACCAGTCTGGGAAAATTCGTTTTCTACGTCTTTTTATTAAATTAAAAAGTGAAATTTGTCCATTTTAAACAATACAAAGCACAGCTGATGCAAATGTTTTCAATGTCATTACAATAATCATCTGTTTTCTTTTAAACGAAGAGCAGCTGATGCAAATGTTTTCAATGCCATTACAATAATCATCTGTTTTCTTTTAAACTGTATTTTATTAAAGGTAAGCCTAATGTTGTATCTATTTATAGTTACCATGGCAACGAATACTTCTGCTAAATAAACATACCCTTTATTTAGTTGTTTAATGTTATAGGCCTAACCTAAACGATGTTCAATAATAGTTATTGAAATCATAGCCCTGCTTATAATCGAGCTTTAGCTCGGTCTCCTGGTACTAACATTTTAATGATCAGATTAAATTAGCAAGTATGGGTAGGCCAAGCGAGACAGGTAAGGAGGCTATCACCTTTTTAAATCATAGGCCTACAGATATGATGGACGAGGCTAGGCGAGGGAACAGACCGCAAAACGTTCAAAATACGCAGAAGGTAAATAGGCAAAACCCAGCACCTAATCACCCACCAGTCAATAGGTCCCATGTTCAACACCTTAACAATACCAATTACCGAAATTAAAATAGACATACTCCAATGAATTCTAATCCTAAATAAAGGCCAAAAAACTAAAAAAGAGGTTCTGCCTAAGAAAGGATTAAATCGGAAAGACAGGGCTTGTAGTATATATGTTTAGCACTTATAAATGCCGCATTTTAAGTCCGATTTGGTCCAAACGTTGGTTGTCTACGTCGTTCGGTCGAGTTTGTTACCCAACAAAATCCAACAACCGGAAGCACGTTTTTTGACCATAAGTAACTATTGGAATGGAACTTTTTAAGGGTTGTATCTAAAAAAATATAGGATATTATTCTGCACATTTTGTTTTTTTACACAACCTTATAGCTCGCTTGGATCTCCCAAAAACGATCAAACGTAAAATACCATAAAATCACCTGGTTCAAATCCACGTGGGGGCATCTTCTGACCCAAGGCCCAACGGCCGAGTTTGTATGCTACCAGCGAAATGGAGCAGTCGAGGTTAGGTACAATTAGAACGATATAGCACGTGAGTCGAAGATGTAGGCTTAGGTACAAACTAATTCTAACATATTTCATACACGCGGTCAGCTATTCAGCGCCTTCGTGAGTAGACCAATTTCTTAAATTATTGGTTGAAACTCTAAAAAGTATAAATTTAATTTTGGAAATTCGCTTAGTTAACTTAAATTAACTTGGTTCAGCTGCGTGATTGAATTATTTTTAATAGTAGAATCGCCTTCTAAAATCTTTACCTTTCTTCGTGGTACACCCTGTGTGTAGATAGTTTTACCTAATTAGTTGACGGTTACGTCGAAACAACAGTATAATAAAGGAAATAAGAGTATAGTTATAGCCTTTGGTTATCACAAAAACGAATTTCTTAATAAACACTTTCTCTTAAACAATGCTCAAAGATGAATCAAGTTGAACAAAACTAAAGCCAGCACTCCCTCCTTCCTGTAACTCTCATATTGTTGGCAACGAGCCAATTCTTTGGTATTGATTCAATGGCTTCAACATGTTTGCATGCATTTTTGAAAACTCATATTCAAACTATCCCAACTAATTGAAATATTTAATAGTTCACTTTTCTATGTATTCCGTAGCAAACTTTATGTCCAAGAATCAATTATAGAAACTCTACCAATATTTTTGTACAAAACGTGCCTAAATCGACTAAACCATTTTAATACGCATAAGCTGCAGATCAATTGTGTATCGATTTGGTCCATTGCAAGCTGAACACAAATAATACGTTCATTAACTCAAACGCGTTTCAACGACAATGTCGCCATCTTCACCTCACCTCATCGACTGCTTTTACGGAAAAGGATAGTCAGAAACATATAACATCTTTCAGAGAGGCTATAATAAGATAGCTTCGTTAGACTTAATTGACGGTGAGTGCGCTCCAGTACTTAATTTCGGCCGGAACGCGCCAGGGAATTTTTTGCTAGTACAGTATTTTTTTGAAACTGTGCCTAACGGAAAGGAACTAACTCACTTAAACAATTAGTCCACACCGGAGATTTTTACAGTACACGGTTATTAAATCTTATTTATTTAATTCCGGATTTTTTTGTTTTGTGGGTTCAAACGAAAATAAGTCTTAAAGATAAAAACCTGAGTTTCGTGTGAAGTCTTGGCTGGAGAAAGGGTATCATTCTGCACTTGACAGTCAAAAAAAAAACGAAATGAGAAAGTGAAATGAAGACAGTATTGTAGTGTGGAAATGATTTTCTGAAATCAACTCAGACTGTTTGTTTTTGAGTGATTGATCGTATTTGAAGTAATTTCGCAATGCTTTATAATACTCCGTAAAAGTTTGTTTGTGAAAACCACCACTTTTGGAGTGCCAAATTATAAAAGTTCACCTCTAATAGTAATCTTATCTAATTTATGTAAATAAATAAATTCAACACACAAATAATAATGCAACAAAAGCTGAATTTCTTTTACTGACTCAATAACGAAATTATAGGCAAACATTAACTGAAAGTATTATTATAAGGTTGATATTAATTCAATATGCATTGTCCAGTATGGTTCATCATCCAATATTCTAATTAAACATATACAGGTTATTTCACTCAGGAAAGTATCAACATTAATAAAATATATCAACTGTCTATTCTGAATGTCTCGGGGTTTAAATAATAATAAGTAGTTTGATGGTTCGAGTTATTAATATATATAAACATATATAAGGCAAGGCCATAGATAGAGGTTGGAGGGGGTAGGTGGTCAGAACTAGACGGGCTATAAGGTCGGTTAGGGGGTTGGCGTGCGAAGCACGCAATGCATTGTGTATTGAAAATACTCCTAGAACGGGGGTTGGCGAGCAAAGCACGCAATGCTCTGTGTATTGAAAATACTCCACATTTTTTGTACAAACAAATTATTTTGTGCTGTTGTATCAAATAATTTTTTGCTCTAGTTTCGTGAAAAATAGTGTTCAAAACTCGTGGGAAAATGTTCTTTTCGTCTACGACTCGCAATTTAAATACGACTCGCACCAGGAAAAATCACACTTTTCCCACTAGTTGTGAAATATACTATAGGCAACACTTTTTTGTTGAGTTAAAATACAGGCGAAGCGCTTTACGTTCTTGATTTCGTCGATGAGTTTTTCTTCTTCATTGGTTTACACACGTACTAATATAAACCAAGAGTTTAATGTAACAGCTGATTGTAAAAGAAGAAGAAATAGACGAAATAAAATAGGAAATTGTAATTTGAAAGCCTTAAACTCAATAGCTACATGGGTTTGGTCACGTCAAGCTACCGATGAAATGGACATTGGGCTTCCTCATTTTGTAAGTTGTATTAAAATAATTTACTACTACCTCTGAAATGGACATTGCACTTCCTAATTTTGTAAGTTGTATAAAATTAGTGCACTTGGTGATACCTTAATGTATATACTTTACTAGGGGGCTCCGCCCCCCGCTCGTTTCGCTCACCAACTCCCGCGGCGACTCTCGGCGAAGCAAATGCAAACAGATTATTGAGATTTTTTATTTTTATATAGAAGAGAGACAATTTTACTCACGATTTTAAGTTTTCGCCCATTTGACTGACGATAAATTAAAAACGGATTTAGATAGATATTCAAAAACGCATTTGACCATAGTTTTTCGTCAAATTTTTATATTAAAATCACGTATTACTGCTACCTTATCATTTAAAAAATGAAGTTAATTTTAAGCAGGCGGATCCAGGATAGGGGACAAAATATCATACACCAAAAAGTGGTTATTTTATAGCTGTGAAAAACTGCATTTGTTTTTATCTCATAAGACTCGTACATTTTGAGATATTAAGCCGTTTTTAGACTTTTCAAACACCATGCATATTGAGTCTATGTACTCATGTTGTAATATATTGGCTCTTACCCATTACATTGTACAATGTATACAGGCAAAACATCAACAATTGAATGTTTTAAACCTTTAATACACGATTGTCCTGTCCTATTTAATAATTTACATCGAAAACAGCGAGCCTCCATTGCACGATTTAGATTTTGTTGGTAATAATTTAAGTTTTGAATAATTAGTTTTATGTGTACGTATTGTTAATTGCTGTTAAACCACAACCTCGCTTAACTATTCCAATTAGTGAAACAGTGTTGTCGACAGCTACCCGTTATCTATTATGTACAGTCATTGTGGATACAATCTCTGCGTATAGATTACTCTGAAATGGTTATTGGATAACTTCCGGCCACACATAATCAAATTTTAAATATTACACAGTAGTGGTAAATTATGAGTTTGTTACTCTATAGTTTAAAACAAAACATCTTCAGTCGTAGGTAGAGTTGTGGCGTATCAAGAAGTTTTCGACATTAGATATCGAAATCAAGCTCTAATATCGATATCACGATATTATCGAAATAAAATATTTTTTTATCGTGTAAAATAAAATATTACAATTTTACTACAGTGAGCTTTATTATAAGACAGACAAAAAATTAAGATTATTAGTATTAGTGATGAAAAACAGTCGTTTAAAATATTTGCTAAAGATTAGAAACTATTCAAAATAATTCGACTACGCAACTGAACCGCTAACGTGGACGAATTTCCAAAATTACGTTTATTTGTTTTACGTTTCGAACCAACAATTTGGGACAATCTACTCATGAAGGCGCTGAATAGATATCTGTGTGTACGAAATATATTAGTAGAATTCGTTTGCACCTAGCTAGGTTCACGCGTTTTTCCGTTCCACTCGTAGCGAAAAACTCGCTTTGCAAGTTTACATTTCGACCTTGCGACCTCGGGTCATGATCTGCTTCGCTTCGCTCGCAGAGTACAGATTCGGTCGTCGGCCTCGGATCAGAAGATGCTCCCACGTGGATTAATGGTATTTTACGTTTTGATCGATTTTGGGGAAACCGAGCTAACTATAAGGTCGTGTAAATAAAATAAAATATGCAGAATAATATCCTACATTTCCTTTTTTAGATAAAACAATAAAAAACGTTAATTCTAGTACTAGAAATCTAAAAAAAGTTACTTCCAGTCAAAAAACGTAAAAACGTTATTGCATTTTTTGAAAACTCGTCCGAGTGACTTGGAGAACCAAATTGTGTACCAAATTTGGACAAAATCGGACGTAAAATGAGGCCGCTAGAGTCCTAACACGCTAAATATGTAATACATAATTTTTAATGACAAAGCAAAAGTGTTCTAGAGATCATGATCGGTGCTCATTTACTACTCCCCATCTTAGGTCTCACCATAAAGGTCACTGCAATAGCTCATCTGTCCTATGGAAATTCGCTAATAATTAAAATGTGAGGGCTATAACATTTTATCCCATAAGAAGAAATTATGCAAAATTGCAGCTCTGTTCTCATAAGAATCAAATGTGTATCGTTTTAGGAAAGTTATTCCATTTTAAGCCCTTAACCCTAGAACAAAAATGGATTTTTTGGCGTGTGCAAGCATTTTTTCAAAAATTCGCCAGTGTTCCGAAAATCCGAAAGTGTTCCATAGCTTCTTTGTAGACAAAGGTTCAAATAATTTATATATTCCAGTAAAAAGATGATAGATGTAAAATTTACAAAGTTATTAGCTCAAGAAACAAAAAATGTTCAGTTACGAAAAATAAAAGTTCAACTTTAGGTCTACATAAAAAGTAGTAAACATTTCTTTAATTTTTTTCCATTAATGTAAAAAAGTTTCGTAATTTAGTTCTAAATAGAACTGTATAAAAAAGTTTATAAATTTCTTATTTAGAAGACACCTGTTTGTATGTTCCAACTACAAGGGCGCTAACAAAACTAGGCTTGGTTTGAAACGTAATTTATTAATATTTACTTTGCCCAAAAATGAAATATTATTATAACAAATTGTAGAGAATAAATCAAAGAATTGAACTGTATATTTGTAAATTGTTATTTCATAAAAGTATTTGAGTTAACTTTACTTGAATCATAGAATAAGATGAAACAAATGAAACCTCGTGCGGACAAAGTACATTAAAAAAATGACCGTTAAAACAGCCGTGTTTTGCGAACTCAAAGCGGTAGTATGAATTCTGAGCAAGTCTGTACTTTCAACTGCTGTTTGAATAACATCTAAAAACTCAAATATAGTTTGCTTTACACCAAATTAAAGATTGAAATTTAGTCTATAAATAGATATCAAAAAGTCTATTGAAATAATTCGAATTGTAAAAGATATCTCGAGCGCAAAATGTGCTGTTTTATTGGTTGAAATCTGCTCAATTGCAAAGGTTTACAGACAATTCCATATCTTTGGAACTATGCAAGTGAATTTTGATTCGATGGCAGTTTTATAAAGTTAAACTCTTAACCAATCCAAAGGTATCTACATTATTGTCAAAATATCCCATTCAGCTTTAGAGAAGTGACAAAATAGAGCATAATTGCTTTGTATTTCACGCGCGGCAAAATGTTTACAGAAAACTAAAATTTTAAAACGATGATTACATATGTAAATACACATTTTAGAAAGAAATGTTAAATACAAAAATTTAAATTTGAAACATTACCTTTCCAATGGTGTTTGTCTTTTTGAGATTGGAAGATTTTTAGTGGGTCAAATATTCAATACAATCACGTGTTACAAATGTGTTGTCTGCCGGTTCCAGGGTTAAATTTTAGTCATTTTTGGTACCGATCCGTCAAACGGTCTGGGTGTGGCTATCGAACACACAAACAAACTGGATTATACGTACCCACAGACTTCCCTACATTAAAACATACATAGATTATCTACTAAACAAATCCTTGCTACATCCCGCTTGAACAAATATTTCTCTATTAAATCAACATTTCACATTAATAATTACCGTATACATTTTAAACAACACATCTGACAGTATGTTGAAGTGCTGGACTAGACAACCGACTCGACTGGTGCCACACATTAGCTTTGACACGCCGGCCATTCAACTTCTGTCAATTAGCCCTTTATAAATGTGTACAAACACACAACTACACCGGCTGGAGTTAAAATCATGAACTAACGAAATTTGTTGGCAAATAACCCAAATGAGTGTGTTACAAAGTTGATTATAAAAATGCTTAAGTTCTTAAAAATTGTGAGTAAAATACAAAAACGGAAAAACGGGTTTCTATAAAACATTTTAAGTTGACCGCCACTTTGAAAAATGGCAGTGATTTTAAAAAAAATCACAAATTGTTTTTTATTGCCCACAACAAATAAGGCTAAGTCCTCCATATAACTTAAAATACTGTTCGAGATACCACCGCTTATGCGTAAAAAAGATCATTGTCAATTTAACGCAAAGTGCAGTACAGTAATGTCTTTTTTCAAGATGCATAAAATTTATAAAATAAATGTATATAGATAACTAATTATAAATGCACATAGTGTAGAGCCTACCTAATAGTTTACTGTTACAAAACATTAGATCCAATTGTGTTATATATTAAATTATATAATTAACACATTATACAGAGTGATACAAAAGACCGCGAATTATTTTTTACAAAATTTTCGAAAATGTAGGAGTAGACTTAAAATTTACGAAATCGATTTGGAAGCAATATTTTAGATCAAGCACTTTGAAATAAAAATGTTATGTCTCATGAAATTGTTTCTAAAAACGCTTCCTTTTCGAGATATTAGCAACTTTATGTCGATTTATTTCAACACGTTTAGGGCAGCCATTTTGTTTTGGGTGGTCCGATTTTGATTTTCTTCATGTCTATTTCCTAGTCTTAAATACAACTTTAAAATGAGGTATCACATGACCATACTTCCCATTTAAAAATTTTGAGTTGCCCCCCAAATCCCCCATTTTTAGAGGACACTCAAAATTTCCGATTGCTTCAAAAGATGCTTTGGGCTAAGTTAGTATCATTTACCAAATTATATTTGTTTTAACAAACGCAAAAGTTAAAGGGGAGGGGGGACTTTTAAGACACCTGGTATAAATTTATTCCTATAAAAGCGAGTGTACGTCCGTACGTGAGCAACATATAATAATATAACAACTGATTTCACCCATCATCTGTAATACTTAAACAAACCCAGTGTAGCTTATAGTTTGGGGTTATGTTTATAACTTCTTTTGAAGTTGTTGTTTTTTTTTTAATATGAGTTATAGAGCTAATGTACCGGTATGGTATAATATACGTTATAATATTTGCTTTGAGGTTATAAACTCTATATAAATACAACCTTTTATCATCATTATATTTGTTTATACAAATTTAAATATGAGATTCGTTTAACACTCGTACATCTTCGTATAACATACACACATAATTCGATTATTAATTATTTCTTTTCTATAATATTAATAACTTCTAAATAATATTGATCTAGCAATATGAAATAAAAGCAAGATAGTATTTTTATCTTTCTTTAAATGTATAATAACGTAGAGTTTGTAAATAAAAATGTTTAACAAGTAGGCCTCCAGTTTTACAATCCTAATTATTGTACACATTTACCGAGTTAAAAATCCCCATCAGCACAGTTATGTAAGCCTAGATAAGTATTCCTTAATGTTGTTTTTTATGAGTTTGGTTTTAAATGATGTATTTCTGATGTGTATCTAATTAATCAGCAAATGATTTTTCACGGGGGCTTAGTAGTTTAATATATAATACCATTGGATCTAATGTTTTGTAACAGTATCAACCAATAAGTAGGCTAAATTATGTGCATTTATAATTGGTTATCTATATACATTTTAAAATTTGTATTTGAGAAAATGCAATAAAATAATTTCCATTAACGCCCCTGCCACATAGATTACCCATTAGACAAAACTGTACTGCACATTGCGTTTAATTTACTAGCAGGCGTCAATATACAAAAATGTCTGCAACGAATGACCTAATATCTCTCCCGATCAAGGTCAACGGCCTGGCATAGCTGTGCGCTCAGGTTTACGTGGGTGAACATACCGTATTATAGGCATTGTTAAATAATGTGCAAGTGCATATATTAATTGTATTATTAAAGCCAATGCTGGAAAAAGACGTACTATTCAGTTATTTGCAATCTTAGATTCATCATACTAAAATGATAAGATATTTTACTAAATCAACACATATATGATTTCAACTAGTAAATAAAATTAAGTGAAAACTGTGCACTTACTGCATATGTTTTACGGCAAAGACATTGCAAACAGATTATTGTATACTCTGATATTTTCACGGACGGCTGAGCAATGTACTAAGCTAATTAATGTAAAACAGAGATCAAAACAGACATGACCAACCCCAATAATTCGAATAAAGGTGTTTGTTGTATTTTCACTATTTTTAGCGAATTATTTCCATAGGAAAAATGAGCTATTGCAGTGGCCCTTATGGTAAGACCCAAGGTCGGGAGTAGCAAAAGAGCACCGATCAGGTCACCAGAACACGTTTTGGGGTGTCATTAAAATTCATATATATATATATATATATGTGTGTGGGTGTGTGTGTGTGTGTGTGTGTGTGTGTGTGTGTGTGTGTGTGTGTGTGTGTTGG
>JAGFPH010004551.1:103745-116988 GCA_018207615.1 Philaenus spumarius | reverse complement strand
TGCTTTAAAAACTGCGTAGAATGCTTTTTTAAAAATGAAAATCGAACGACGCATTCAAAAGTTATCGTTGTTTAAAAATTCACAAATTTTCGTTTTTTGGTATTTTAACAAAAAAACTCATTTTAAGCGTTTAAAATTCAAACTAAGCGGGAAGTTCTAGGGTTGGCCTGCACGGTCAACCAATTTCCAGATTTTTTTAACTTATTCTTAAAATAGGCCTAAAATTAGTATTCGAGCTGACTTGAAAGGTTTTATCTGAACAATGTTTGTTTGCAACTTGTTATACTATTTGTTGCAGACACAATATATGTTTGTAAACGTAAAGGTGTTTTATAACTGAAACAAAACTCATAACAATAACTTAAATTAATCTTTTAGCAGACGTTAACCATTGGTTAACAAAAATGTTTGCATAGTTGTTGTAATATGCACATTAGGCTTGCAATCGTTGGTAGTTATTTCTGTCTCTAATTTACAAAGTTGAGTTTTGCTCACGAGATAAACATTTTATCGAGTGTGACAAATTAAACTTTGCACCCGTGATACACACAACGTTTTTCCTTCAGCTACATTTTAAAGTAGTGTATTAGTTTTTAAAAAGATCTCTTTTACAGAGGTTAGTTCCATAACAATCAAAATTTTCAAAACATAGACTACATCAGCTGTTTACTTTGCGTACAGTGCGCAAAGTAAACAGCTGGAGTGCGAAAAGTATTACTTTACCGCCGGCCAGCTGTTTAGCCGTGCGACAAAGTAAAACAAAGAGGTATATTACTTGACGCTGAACACTGCTTAAATTGCTCACTGCTGTGACTGTGGAAAGACGCACTTTACTAAACAGCTGTAGGAAAATTTATGTTTTAACAAAACAATCTTAACAAGATATTAAATTAGCTGTCATTAGTTTACATGTTTACATTAGAGTATTACTTTGGTAAGATTATTTGGTTGAGTCGTAAGAGTTGACGAAGAATTGAAGTTGTACTCATCTATTCTATAACAGCAATACATAATTAAACTATTCAGAAAATCTGATTATCTTATCCCTGAAACGCGTTAATTTATCTCAGCACAGACAAAATATAGAATCTGAATGTAAACAGTTGTAGGAAATATAAATTATAGATAGTGAAGTACTGCAATACTGGGAAACCCTCGGCAACGGTGGAGCTAACTTAAGCCCTCTTCACGAGTTGAATCACTTCCCGTTTTCATATTTTTTTATAACTGTATCTATATTTTGTATTTCTCACAAGAAACACATTGATTTCTCAAGAAAAAAAATTGGCTTTCACACTGCATAAGACAGTGAAGCTTTATATTCATGCAAAAACGGAAAAAAATTATGGAATCAGAAATTAAAATTTCAACCGATCGAATCAGCTGTTTTCAAGGTAAAGGACTTGTAATAAAGCTCTTTGTAGTGAGGTACTCAATACCGGGTGGATCTAATTGTAATCTACTTTATAGATGAAAGCACTTCATAATAAATGAGCGAATATCGATAGGATAGATGAGCTAGTGTTGGGGAGAGCATGATGCGCGCAGCCTACCGATCTCTACTACCAAGGTCTCTAGATAGGAAAGGTTACCTCATTCGGGAAATTAAAAAAAGTGGAGTGGGGGCTGTGACGTAGTTATTAGTATACCTAGACATTGATCAAAGCTCTGTCGTTTACGTTTATACGCGTTACTCATTATTTGTGAATGTTTGACGGCTTGTGTTTTTTGTTTAAACTTAAATTTTTTTTAAATTAGTGTATATAAAGTGTTTTAGAAGTTTAGGTAGAAGAAATATATTATTTAGGCCTACAATGGATAGAAAATCAATAAATAAACTTGAAGGTGGTTCCATTTGTGCGGTTGCAACTTGCAAATATTATTATGCAAAAGCAAAACAAGCAAAATTAGCAAATAAATAGTTACCATGCTAAATATTTCTCATTTTAGTATTTAAAAAAATATAAATTAAAATTTGTTAGATCGTATTTTTATTTATTATTACAAACTAGTCGACCCGCAATGCTTCCCTATTGCTTAATTTAATTTTAAGGGTAGTTATCCCACTTAATAATCAAATTGCAAATAGTTTTGTAGTCTCTTAAAAATACCTTAATATTACATAATTTTAGGTTTACAGCTTGTAGGAAGGTAGTTTAATTTGTATTTATTTTATAGGGGTAGCAACCCCATTTCAACACTTTTTCGAGACTTCGGCTCGTCCGGACAGAACACACGAATTGAAAGAAAATTAAAGTTAAACATTAGTTTTTATTTGTTACATTTAGTTTAAAAAAATAAGTTAAAACGTTACCCCACACTGTATTTACGTTACCCCACACAAAAATGTCTTTTCATAAAAACCTAATTCGGACTATTACGAACATTTTAAAACAAAAAAATAGCAAAATCGGTCCAGCCGTTCTCAAGTGATGCTTACCAACGAATAGCATTTAATTTTTATTATATAGATTAAAATGAATTATCGTGATTGCTTTTTTTTCTTTTTTATTCTGTAAAAAATATTAAATACAATTTTAATGACTGCTTTTTAGTTATATGATTTAAAATGTATTACCAAGATAGCTTTTTATTTTAAATTTTAGTCAGTAAAAATATAAATTAAAATTTGTATGATTATACTTTTGTTATTATTGTAAATTGCAAATTAATGACATAAACATAATGTTTTTGAAAAGGTTAAGATATATTCTTACAATTACAAATGTTGAAATGTGTAACTTAAGTATCATTTTAAAAAACTGTAACCCCAAAAATAGTTTAATACATCTATTTTTAAAAAAATGAGGTGATTTGTACGACGAAACATACATCTTTAATGGGAGCGCGGAGTTTTTATACTATAATGACGTCACTGGACAGGGAACGGGTCGAGGGGTTTGAGTTTGTTTACATGACTATGAGGTAACCTTTCCTTTCTAGAGACCTTGCTCTACTACATCCTCTGCCGGTTCCCCCACTACCTCTGCCTATCTGTCACGCACAGAATAGACATAGAGGGGCTATTGCCATCATATTGGACAGTGAAGCCACTGGCGGCCATGACAGTTGAGGCGAGAAACGAAAAACCAGCGGCGAGCGACTAGTAAGTTAGTCTGAACGCTTAATACATCGCATTTTAAAACTCTTGGGCACCTCCAAAAATTTTGAAATTTTAGAGGAATATAGAGTAATGTTGAAAGATGATGATAATACCATTTTTAAAATTTACAAACAAATGTATCATATTAAATTAACAGATTGACTTTTTCAATGTCTTTTAAATTGAAGTGAATGTCATTAAAAAGTTGACCTGTGAGGAAGTTTTTATTTTTAGGGCACGTGAATTTCGTCAGCGAGAAACTTTCAAAAGTTAAATTTATTTGTATTTCAAACTTTTTTCAATTACGTTAGCGGTTTTTTCAGGAAGTTAGGTTGAATACTGGCAAATTATAGTATGTTCGCAGCTCAAATCCACGCGCGGCGCCGACACAACTCAGCGGCCGGTGGATACGGCGGACATGCACATTGTCTTCCATTCCTAATTATTAATAGGCCTAATCTTTAGTGCCTTTGAATGTTATTTACTGTTTTTTAAGAATAATAACTATTTACTACGTCAAAAAAATACAAGAAAATTTATTTTAACTTATTAACAGAACATAAAATCGTCCAGGATTATAAATAGTTTATTTTACAATCAAACTGAATAATATCTAAACAATATGACATCAATTGTTCTTAACATAACATTATCTTATCTTCTAAAGCGAGAGATAATTGTCTGTCTGCTAAATGGATCTGGAATCTCCGTCTAAGGATTTTTGATTTTTTGATTTTATATGGGGCTTTTGGCCACGAGAAATCGATTGGAAATGGTCACCAGTCTGGGAAAATTCGTTTTCTACGTCTTTTTATTAAATTAAAAAGTGAAATTTGTCCATTTTAAACAATACAAAGCACAGCTGATGCAAATGTTTTCAATGCCATTACAATAATCATCTGTTTTCTTTTAAACTGTATTTTATTAGAGGTAAGCCTAATGTTGTATCTATTTATAGTTACCATGGCAACGAATACTTCTGCTAAATAAACATACCCTTTATTTAGTTGTTTAATGTTATAGGCCTAACCTAAACGATGTTCACGGAAATTTGCAATAATAGTTATTGACGTGAGCTAACTAGGCCCTGCTTATAATCGAGCTTTAGCTCGGTCTCCTGGTAGGTAGGGCCTACTTTTTTTTTAATATGACAACTACAATGAATTTTCAATCTTGCCACTGAAACACCGTATAAAGGAAAACACAAATTGTTTATAATCAGTTTTCTTCTATTCTCTGAAAAATAAACATTTAAATAATATTAAAACAAGAATAAAAATTCTAATACGCTTGCCAGTAGGGTGACTCATGTCGCGCGGCCGCCATGACAGTTGGGGAAAGCGCTTACAGGTGGCTTCCTCGGCCGGCCCAGGTCGCCTCTCTATGTCTATTCTGTGCTTTCTGGTCGCAAATTAACGCGTTTCGCGCTATGTTTGGAAGCATTTTTATCATAATTTATCAACTTTATTCAAAAATCAAAGATGAACGAATTGTAGGTTGTAATGTCTACTTTCAGAATACGTTTGATAAATTTAAATCGTGTCATTCAGATTAATAGGGCTAATATAATAGTAATGAAAGATAATGGCATCAATTGTTTTATAATGTAATTGTCGAAAAATTATAATGTCACAAATTTAATATTCCGCCTGTTTGTAGTACACATAATAAACAATAATTTTCCGAAAGATCTGCCCTTAATATTGTAAATTAACAAAGATGTGCATTTTTGAAAAATGGAATTTTTAGGCGTTTTCCCTATTTTTCTCTGTGAAAAATGGTCCGATAAGGGTCTATAAAAACACATTTTGTAGGTTATTTAATTCTCTAAAAACATCCCATTGGAAGAATATCCCATTTAATGATGTTTTAGAATAACATAATAAAACTCTAATTCTCCGTCATCTTCTACAGCACAAACGACATTTTTAGATTAACCATTGTTGAGGTAACCGGGAAGAGTTTTCCTATTTTATTAAATATGTGAATGATAAATATTACAATTCAGTGTAGGTACGTTATAATTAACTTATATGAGTAATTGGCCTCTGTCTCATATTTACTCGTAGTATCTGTAGACAATTTCAAAAGAAAGTACTGAAATAATTAATATATATAATTTTACTCAACAATGTCTGATAACATACAATGACATAATGATTTTTTTCTAATAAAAGCAACACCGAAAAAACTATTATATACACTCACATATTTTGTTGATCAGTAAGCCAGATCAACAATAATGAAATTCGATCAACAAACGTGATATTTTTGGGATCACCAATATCAATGACTACATTGTAGTCATTGCCAATGTGTTGTTAAAATATTAGGTAGGCCTATAATTTGTTTTATGCAGGGTGAGTGAAAAGTCTGAGAACGCCTTAACACTTCGTATATAAACAAAATTTGAAGGTAGATGTGATTGAGGAACCTACTCTGTGTTAAAATACTATTTTTTAAGATTTCAAAAAATGTATCCGCCATTATTAATTGGTTTTATTGACTCAAGTAGTAAGATTAATAACAGTTTCTTCCATCGGCTGCTCTGTCAGCATTTCTTTTGCCAAATCCTTTTGACCTCAGATTCTACTTACAGATATTCTTAGACAGGTATTAACCGTAAAGAATAAATATTGCGTCTAAAACTCGTTCGTCTGAGTAATAGTACTGTAAAGATTTTTGTAAGTCTAAGTTCACTGTGTACATATCAAGCAAAGGAACCTTATTTTTTTTAATATTATCCCTTAAACGTGTTTAATTTAGTTGTTACTTATTTAGCCTCTTTTTTACAAAACTACCAATTAATAAATTTCTAGTCATCGGTTTAGTTTTATAAATTGGGTACGAATTGTATCTACGATGGTAAGCAATCTGAATGCCAATATCAATTAATTACTATCAATCAACTATGTAATGATCTATAGATAGAGTGCTGATATATAAAATCACAACTTTTAAAAATAAATTTATAATTTTATACTTTGGAGTTAAGAAGCAATGTTTATACAATAATTGTTCCGACTATATTTATGTTATATTAATAAAATAAATACTAAAGATCCCATGCGTTTTTAGTTATATAAATACAGATGAAAATATATGTGATGAAGCGGCTGGCTGTATGCACAGAAGCAGGCACGGCCAATGCGCATGCGCTAACAGCGTGTAGGTCGTGTAGCGAGTCAGTCGGTGACAGAGGATCGTCACGTTATCTAGTACACTACCGTTCCTAAAAACATTGTAGTGTTGACGCCCCGTGTTTATTTATGTGATAAGGAAACAATTACTTATTGTTACTCTGTAGTGTACAAATAAAAATGGATGTGCATACGAGTTGTAATATTAGTAGGAAATCAGTGATACAATAATCCATTCGCCGCGCTCCGGCCGTAAAAAAAAAGACTGTTAGTGGTGTATTGGCAGCAGTCACATCCCCCACCCCGTCACACATAGCATAAATTTCCTCCCTTCCACACACAATCCCAGGTTTTTCGCCTTTAAAAATAAAAAAAATCCACACACAATCGCCTGCCTGCGCGACCCGCTTCTTCGCATACAGAAAAATTAACAAAAAATACATACCTTTACAAAAAAATCTGTACCTTTGTTTTTCTCTTGAAATGACGATTGATTAGGACAGAGGTACTTGAATCGGGGTGGCAATTACCTAGATCCAGACTTATGTGCAGTAGGCCTAAGGCCAGAATTTGCGAGAATGGTAGGAGTGTTGTTAATAATAGAATGGTAATAACCTAACCTAAATGGTTTCAAGACAATCATGTGTGTCTGTTTAATACAATCCTAACCTAAAATTATGTTAAGCATTTGATCCAAATTAGCTGTTTTATTTATAATATGTACCAACTAATGTTTGAATTTTATCCATTTTCGTTGATTTTTGTTTGTTTACTTTTATTTTGCCCTCCTTATTTTAAAAAAACTGCTGGTTGTGAAGAATAATTAACTGATTCTAAATTTGTATTTTGGTCTGTTAGTTCAGCATGTGTAAGCCTCACCTAAAATTGTGATGTTAAGCTAAACCCACATCCTCGCTATTGTTATGCTTTAAAATCAAAATTTTGCTAAATCCGTTTTTAGTAAGCATTTATGGCTCCATAAGAAAGTACCTTCAAACTTTCGTAATTTTACGTACACCTTAGGCCTAAGTAGGTTTTGCTCTACGTTGATTCCATGTCAATCAGGCAGGACAAAGCCACCTAGATGTTGTACTGTATAGTACTATAGTGTATACAGTAATATATACCGGGTGTCCCACGAAGAGGTCCCTATTTTTGAATTGATATGACAGACGTATAGAGCGCGCTACATACTTGAAATTCTACAGTCGTAACTAACACATATGTAAAAGAAATACCCCTGAGTATCAGTTAATTCTGACTGATCCATACAAAATGGCGGAAAAACAAAAAAAACAACAAAATCAGCAATCGTATTTTAAGGGTAATCCTACTTTTATTTAGAATAGGAACAGCTACAGCTGTTTAGACTATTTTAAATCTATCAGCTGACTGCGTGTATCCACAACAATGAACATATTTGATAATAAACATTGGCATTTGTTATTAGGTTGCATTGTAAAGTGTCTTATGTACCATGCCGTTTTCAACTGAGCAAAAAGTGAAATGTTGTTCCTGGGCTATTGCCTTTGAAAATGATTATGAAGCAATAAGGTGTTTTAGGGAAAGGTACCTAGGTGTAGTTCCACCGTCAAGGAAATCTATTCGTAAGTGGAAGACTATCCTACTAGAAACGGGGTCAATACAACAAAAATACCATAGATCCTCCGACATAGAAAATGAAGAAATCGTATGTGCTGCTTTTATGGAATCTCCAAATACGCCTAATTCAGTAAGAAAGGTGGAATCTGCTACAGGGATACCGAAGTCATCTGTCCAAAGGTATGCCAAAAGGAACAAAAACAAACATTTTAAAACTCATTTAGTTCAAGGACTGCTTGAAGATGATCCTGACAGACGATTGGAATTTTGTTCGAAAATAATTGAAAACACTGACGTAGATAGCAAATGGCATGAAGGAATCGTGTTTTCAGATGAAGCGACATTTTATCGAACAGGAACTGTAAACAGGCATAATTGTCATTACTATAACACAAAAAGTCCACATATCTTACAAGAAGAGAAATTAAAATCAACAGGTATAACAGTTTGGGCTGCTGTCACAGTTTGAATTGTCACGATCGTTTTGCCTACTTTTTCAGGCATTGTCAAACCGAATAAAAAAAATAATTTGTATTTATGTAATGCTCGTTAAGAAACTGCAAAGCCCTACATATTAACACATTACTCTTAAAACACATGGGGTATAAATATAGTCATGCACGTATTTTATAAAGACGTATGTTTTATGTAGATATATATTGTATATAGAAGTAAATTTTATATAGACGTATATTTTATATAGACTTATTTTTTATTATAGACGTATTTTATATATAGACTTATTTTTTATATAGACGTATATTTTATACAGAAGTTAATTTTATGTAGACGTATTTTATATATAGACGTATTTTTTATATAGAAGCAAATTTTATATATAGACTTATGTTTTATATAGACGTATATTTTATTTAGAAGTATATTTTATATAGACTTATGTTTTATATAGACGTATATTTTATATATACTTATGTTTTATATAGACTTATAGCCGATAGCATATAAAATGTTAGAATAGGTAGAGTCATTATTAGCGAATTTCCATAGGAAAAATGAGCTATTGCAGTGGCCCTTATGGTAAGACCCAAGGTCGGGAGTAGCAAATGAACACCGATCATGGTCCCCAGAACACGTTTTGGGTGTCATTAAAAATCATATTTACAGGTTTAAATTTGGTACACATGTTGGTTGTACGTTGCTCGGACGAGTTCGTTAGCCAAAAAATACAACAATCGGAAGCACGTTTTTTATTAAAATATCTGAAGTTTATTGAGATTTTTATTAGGAGAATGAATTTGTTTTTGAGTTTTTTCTACAAATACAAATGTAGGATAGTATTCTGCACATTTTTTTTACGCGACCTTATAGCTCGCGCGGTTTCCCCAAAAACGATCAAAACGTAAAATACCATAGAAGTACCCGGTTCAAAGCCATGTGGTTGATTCTACCGTGGGGTTGGCGTGCGAAGCACGCAATGCATTGTGTATTGAAGATACTCCCAATACGGGGGTTGGCGTGCGAATCACGTAATGCATTGTGTATTGAAGATATTCCCAATAAGGGGGTTGGTGTGCGAAGCATGCAATGCTTTGTGTATTGAAGATACTTTCAATATGCGGAATGACGTGCTAAGCATTTTGCAGCTATTCAGCACCGTATTCTGCACATTTTGTTTTTTTACGCGACCTTATAGCTCGCTTGGTTTCCCCAAAATCGATCAAAACGTAAAATACCATAAAAGTACCCGGTTCGAAGCCAAGTGTTGCAAACTCGCGAGGCCACTAGGCGCAAACAAATTCTACTAATATATTGCGTACACAAAGACAGCTGTTTAACGCCATCGTGAGTAGACCTATTTCCCAAATTGTTGGTTAGACCCCTAAAACATAGGCCTATAAACTTAATTTTGGAAATTTGCTCAACTCACGTCAGCGGTTCAGCTGTGTGTTCAAATTATTGATAAGTTTGCCTAGCAATGCCTATATTCGGATTGAAATTGGTCGCCTCTGATAATACTGTCAAAAATAGTGTTCGGCTGGAAATGGATGCTCTCGTAACAATGAACTTGGGTCCAAAATTGTAGTTTTGTAAATCTGGAACTCTTCAAGAACATTTTATAGTTGGTCTTTAGTACATTTGTTTAGAATTTACATGTTATTTTGGATATTGGTGTGAGTATGACCGATATCTATTAAGTGTTCAACATATTTAGGGTGGGTTGGGTTAGAATTACTATTGGAGATATATGGTTTTTGAATGTTGTTCCTGTATGACAGATACGCTTATCAAAGGTTATCTTGTTTATTCCACTTGAATTAAAAGGGTTTCGGTTCGGTTGCTTGATCCAAGTTATTTTTGTTTTAACAGCTGGTTTTTTAATAGTTTTTTTGCGACGTTATCCAGAATTCTGTGTTATTCAGTATTTATGTATTTTACTTTCTCCACCCTATACGTAGTATATGGAGAAAGTATTGTTTTCGTAAAAATGTTCGAATTTGAATTTTCAGTTGAATTATCTGTTTTGGTGCTCCCAGAACCCCAAAAAATTGTTTAGTGCAATTATCTGTGTTGGTGCTCCCTGAACCCAAAAATATTTTTAGTGGAATTTTTTGTTTTGGTGCTCCCTGAACCCAAAAAATTGTTTTTAGAGTGGTGTCTGTCTGTCTGTCTGTCAGTCTGTCTGTATGTATACACGACCAGAGAGGACACTATTGGTCCGATTTTCATGAAATTTGGTATGTAGGTACTAAACCCTAATATCTCCAGGTGCTTTTTTCATTTTTTGGAATTTTTAATTTTTAAGGGTAATTTACCCCTAAAAACCCATAAAAAACGACAAAAATTCAAATTTCTCAAAAACGGCTCTAACGATTTTGATCAAATTTTCAGTATTTATAGTGCTTAAGATGCCAAACAAAATGACACCAACCGCTTTTATCAAAACTTCGGCGTTTTATAATTATGGGGAAATGTTTAAAAATAAACAAGTTTGTGTTGTCAATCTAGCGGCCGCACGGGGTAGCACCACGGTAGCGAGCACGGCCAGTAATTCAAAGGACGCGCCATCGAATCCCGCCTGGGACAATAATTTTTTATACGATTGACGTATTTAGAATATTATTTTTTGTTTTGTTCTAAAAAGTAGTAAAAAATAAAATGATTAAAAACAATATTATTTTGACTACAGTAAGTTGGGAGAAAGTTTGTGTCAGTTAACTGATACCGTTTATTTGTTTATCTTTAGGACTGTGAGCAGCAATTCACCCAAAATATAAAGGTATTTATATTTTACTAGGGGATACCCCTGCGTGCTCCGCACGCCAACCCCCAACGTAACCTTCTAAAAACATAATTATGTTATGTTTTATTTATAATAAAGGTGTATGATTAATACTAACCTCAAAACTAAGATGGTAAATAATGTTAAATGTTCAATTTAAATTATTTCTTTTATTTTATAACATCAGTTATAATAACGGCTAAAAGAACCAGCAAGTCTCAGGTCTACTCTTTAAAATCCTAACCTAAAAGCTAGAAATTCAAAAATAATTGCTTCAAATTTTGAAATCAGCTGTTAATGGAAATATTGGAGCAAGTATATTATCTGTTGTTTTATTCAATTGGTTGCTATGGTAATAAATGTAAATACATGTGTTGGTGTATCATTCTACACCTAACCTAAGAAATTTTCCGATTAAATTTATAAATATTGAAATAAAAAAAGGTTTTTATCGAAATGAATTATAGCCTATGTTACTCAGGGATGGTGTACCTGTTTATTAGTAAAACTATTTTTTCAATCGGTTCAGTAGTGCCAGAGATTACCCCCTACATACAAACAAACAAACAAACAAATAAACAAACAAACTTTACCTCTTTATAATATTAGTATAGATAAACAGTTCAGAAGGCAAAAAAACAAGTAAGTGTTTTTAGTTGTTTACAGCTGAACCCCCACTATGGTTGTCATCGCTCCTTTCTCTCTTGGTGTAAGTTGGTTAAAAGATAAATGATAAGTAGGTTCGGTAAATATTATCCTAGCCTGGGTTTCTTTGGTAAATAATTATATACTTTTAGGTACCGACATATTGCTGTCGTTACAACGACTAACAAATTATCACTCTCGCCTTAGGTATATTCTATTTAATATACAGAGCACGCTTCGTGTTTGCTATCATATTTCATATGGAATTACAGTTTTCAATCTATACATAAGCGGCTTTGCCCTGAATGAATGACAGAATCAACGAAGAGTAAAAACAACTTAAGATAAAATACGCAAATATAAATGTATAAAATATTCTTATAGAGTCATATACGTAAGAAAGGATTTTGCAAAATTTATATTTTAAAGCGAAGAAATTGTGAAAGTTCGGGGCCATATAACAGACAAAGACGGATGATTCTGATCAACAGCTTAGCAAAACATGTTTGTTGATTGCATGCACGTTCATTACCATAACAACCAACTTAGCCAATTTATAATTAGTTTATTATTTTTCACAACCAACAGCCAACCAACAATTTCAACAATATGGAAAATAGGTCTGTTCACGACGGTGCTGAATAGCTGCCTCTTTGTACCAAATATATAAGTAGAATTTGTTTGCGCCTAAGCCTCCAGCTTCGATTCACGCGCTCCTTCGTTACACTCGCAGTGGAAAAACTCGCTTTGCGAGTTTGCACCTCAATCTTGTGGCCTCTATTTTAATTAGCCTACTAGTGCAATTAATTGCAATACAAATTATTAATACATTATCAAAAGAAGTTTATTTTATTAGCTGTTGATTTTATCTGTTTCACAAATTCATAGTTTTCAATCAACAGTACATTTCCTAAGTATTAGAACCAGGTTCTGAAATTTTCAATGAGCTGCCTTTTGTACTAGGTTGAGATAGAAAGCGCTAATTTCCACTGTTCTTCTTCTTTAATCAAGACCTTTAAATGAGGTGTCACTTAAGGGGTCTTTAAATTTACAAATTTTTAGCTGCCCCCCAAAAATTCCATTTTGGGAAATGGGCATAGTTGTAATAGTGACTAAAAAGTTCACTTTTATTTCCTAGAAGAGTATCCTGAGTTTCATTTTTCTATCTTTATCCATTTAAAATTTAACAGGTTGTATCCATACTTTTGACTCACACTCTATATAATAAATGTAAGCGTGGTTTGCCCGTACGTGCCACGACTCCCGCGCAGATCCGTGGATCTTTTGGAAAGTCGACGAAGGAACTGGGAATCGAATATCAAAATGGCCGGTTCTGGCCGGAATGTTCCTGAATGTTCTATAAGATTCCAGATTGTTCTAGAATATTTCAGAATGTTATAGAATCTTCCAGATTGTTCTAGAATATTTCAGAATGTTCTAGAATATTCCAGAATGTTATAGAATCTTCCAGAATGTTATAGAATCTTCCAGAATGTTATAGAATCTTCCAGA
>JAGFPH010004551.1:75522-90806 GCA_018207615.1 Philaenus spumarius | reverse complement strand
TGGCTCTAGATCGGGTAATTTTCAAGATAACAAGCTGAGACTCAGCAGAAATGTTTAAAATATATATTTTAACTCCTATGTCAAGTTTCAATTCTATATATTAAAATTCGGCCAATTTATAATGAGCCAACGCTTTATATATGAATAAGATGTCCCCTTTTAGTGATTTCCCCTGCTGCAAAATACATACCTGCATTATCGATTTTTTTCCAGACAAACCATTGCTCGGACGAAATAAATACATATGACATTTTTTGTTGAAAAATACCTCGCCTACACGGTGGTATTTTTATTTTCCTCTATCTTCATCCCAGCTCGAAATATTAAGGATAATCAAAAAAAAATGATAATCGATTTTTTTTCGACTTTGGGAAATCGATAGACTGGTAAACTTTTTTTTATGTTAATCCAAATACTTTAATGTACTTATAAAAAAATTCAGCCGTATTGCAAATTACTGGTACTTTAGGTCTAAATTGACCTTTACCGACTGGCCTAATGGGCAAGAAGAAAATGGCAATATTAAATAGCCTACGATCAATATAATACAAAGTAATATAGTAACATTTTCTATACCGGTATAATCTTAATAAATAACTAATAAGCTTGACTTGTGAGAAAGTAACTAGATAAAATAAAACCTGAATACAAAATCTCACAATAAATACGTTTACTAACCTCAAACGCGTTTCAACGACAATGTCGCCATCCTCAGTGATGCACGGGCTATTACATCAATTTGGTAATAAAGTCCTGTATGACTATGTGTAACTTAAAATACCATATGCTTAACGATAATTTGATATAGGTCCTTTAATACACACAAATCGGTCAGAAAATATTAAAATAAATTATGTTAAAATACCCCAACTCCACTGTTGATGGATGTGAGGCCATCTTTCACCAAACAACTGTGTTAAAAAGGCAAACTCGAGCAAAGTTAATATTAAGACTCTGATGATAGATGATGTTTTTCTCATGGAAAGATTGAACAACTAAATCCTGAAGAATTTGGGCAACCTAATATTAGCAAACCGTGTGAGTTCAACAAGATCAAGACATGTGTTTTTATTGAAATCTGCGCTCGCTCATATCTGAATCGGATTTGTATTTGATTCTCTTGCCTGATTTGTTGGATTTTTATGGATGATCTGAAATTTAGTTTTTCCAAATTATAAAAGTATAATTAAGTTTCACACATGTAAGATTTAATTACTTAGATTTCCAGTTTGTAGACGTTAAAACTTTTAAAATAAAAGTTTCTACACAAAACTAAGAATAATTAAAATACAAAACTCATAAAACATAAAAATTATAGGTTTAACTAAATTAAAGAAGAAATTTGATTGCTAACACACTCTTAATTAGAGAAATTCCAATTTAGTTTTTTAAATGAAATGCAAACTAATAACAACAGTTTTTTTGATCAAACTATGATATCTTAATATAGTAAAACTGAAGTTAATTATTGAAACCAAGAAGCTCAATCTTCGTCAAACGAATTAAATAATACAAATGATTAAGTTCTTTTCCAACTAATTATATAAAACCTTTTTTTATAATAATAATTTAAAAAAAAAATCTTTAAATATTTTATTCGTTATAAGTTGTACTGCTAGTATAACAATAAAATTATAACTGATTTTTTTAAATTTAGATATACAAACTTCGATTCAGAAGAATTGTTTAGTTTTTTATCATTTCTGAAAATTTAACGCAGGCTAAATGTTTTCTAGATATGGTTTGGTTTTTTATGGGTCAGAATATTATATATTGTATTATGCCATTACTTACCAATACAAACTAACCTGCTAGAAAATCTTTACTAATCGTCATAAACATTTTAGTAAATCTTGAATGTACTCTTCGACAAGAAAGAGAATTTCAGAAAACTGACCGATTTCGCAACAGCTGATCTATCAGAATTTCATCAATTAGATTATTTGGGTTTTTATATTTATGATTCGATTTTAAATTACATACATATTTCAGTTACTATTATTACTACAATATTTTAGTATAATAAACAGATTTCAGTGAATAAATAAATTGTTAATGCTTGGGTGAGAAACAGTGTAAAATATGGGTGTAAATAAATATAATAGTATAGTAATAGCCTTTATTCACTTATTCTGCTAGTTTGTCATATTGTTGAAAGTTCTGAGGTTGCTGAATTTAATTATTCGAAACATTGTACTGATGAAAAAAATAGATTAGTTCTTTTTAATTTCAATCTACTTGTTTAGCGGAGTTTAAAATTTATATTATTTTTTAATTTCTTATAACTTTTCCGCTAACACACTTCCTCAGCAAGGGCTAATTTATTTAAATTACAAGTGAAAAAGCATAGTCTAAGACCGGGATTTGAACCCAGGACCTTTACCTTTCCGTGGTAACGCCAAACCGACTGAGTCACCCTGACCACACCAGATATTGGTCGATGTTATCTCACTTGAACGGTTTTATTGCATTTATTGAACCAATAGATTGAATTAACCCTTACTGAGGAAGTGTGTAAGCGGAAAATTATAAAAAATAATAATAAATAACATTACTGTAAGCTGCAAACAAAATTAAGATTGTTTTCAATGTCGTATACAAGAGGTATTTAGTCTGTTTTTTCAATAAATGCAGTAAAACCGTTCAAGTGAGATAACATCGACTAATATCTGGAGTGATCAAAGTGGTTCAGTCGGTAGAGCGTTACCACAGAACGGTTAAGATAATGGGTTCAAATCCCGGTCTTATTCCATGTTTTTTCATTTCTAATTTAATTTAAATTTTTGACACATGTTTTTTTGTGAAGTTACGCTTTTGTCCTTGAACTTCAGAATTGTTAAGATAATAAATAAATGATATAATTACAAATATATAGTTATTGTTATAATACAGTTTCGATATTCGAACAATATTACAAAATACTACATCGCCGTGTACAACAGCTATAAGTATTGCCGCCGTTTACGCGAGCAAAGCCTCAACTTTAGCTAGATCATAAACTTGCTTATGAAAGCTTAAACGTATCATAGGTTTTAAAATATACAGTGGTTTAGTATGACAGATTATCTGCATATTAAGTCAATCAGGCTGTGAATGTATAAGAGCGATAAGCGTCTTCTCTTTAACGAGAGTAATATGTCGGGACCTAAAAGCATATCATTATTTACCATAGGGCTAAGGGGCTGTAGTGTGTCGGTGTCAATCATTTTGATTACACTCAGAGAATGCACCTGCGAACTGTAGATTTTTAGATTTAGATGTTTATTTCATTCCCTGATGTACAGGGTGTTAAGTAACTTTTTTTCTGGGATTGTTCCTGGTTCCAAAGTTAACACTAAATCGCTGTTCATTTGTCTAAAACCATTTCGGTTGTCCTACTGTGACCAAAATGGGGGATTTTTTATTAAAAAAATCACATATAAAAAACTACTTAACGACATAATACCAAATTTGTATCAAACCTTTATTAGTGGATAAAAGTTATGTTGGCTTGACTTAGATTATTAAAAAAATGGCGGCCGTTTAAAATTTTCAAACGGAAATAACGAAAAACTATCGCTTTTACGAAAAATGTCAAGAATAACTTTTTTTTAGAAAATTTAATTCCTTATCGATTGGGTTTTCAATTTTTGAAATTGGTTAGAGAATAACGGACTTTTCCGTGCACGTCTTTCTTGGGGGCGATGTTCAGAATCGGGCGGCACTGCAACAAAATTAAATTTATTATTACAGTAAAATATTATTTATTTTGTTTTGTTGTTGCATTGACGTTCATTGACATCACCCCCAAGAGGAGCGTTCACTAACTGGCAAAAAATGCCATAAATCACTTATTCTCTAACCAATTTAAAAAACTAAAACTAAAAATTTTATTTCTAACTAATTTAAATAGATAGGGAATTAAATTTGCTAAAACAGTTATTCTTGATATTTTTCGTTATTTCCGTTTGAAAGAAATAAACGACCACTATTTTGAAAATGTTGAAGTCAAGTCAACATAACGATTTTCCCATATAGGTAATAACAGAGGGTTAATATAAATATGGTATTATTATGTAATTTTTTAGATATGAATTTTTTTAATAAAAAACTCGTTTTGGTCACAGTAGGACAACCGAAATGATTTTAGACAAATGAACAGTGATTTGGTGTTTACTTTGGACTCAGGAACAATCCCAGAAAATATAATGACAAGAACTAACTATGAAGTATCCTGTATATACAAACACATACAAAATAAGAAAAATAAGAACATAACTTCAAAATAAAGTATAAAATAAAGTAACAACCTCTAATATTAAATAAAACTTAACTTTTAAAGAATACCAAAGAATAGTTTCCCTAGGGGAATACAATATTTTGCAACCTCTAGCAGTGTAGGGCAAGCCGATTACATAAGTTAATTCTAATTTACTTATAAAAAAGAGTAAAAAAGGGTTATGGGAGCAGGTAAATTTATAATCTAAAATAAAATCATGTTATGGGCAAAACATACAAATAGAGGGAAATTTTGTTAAAGACATTAATAAACGGAACATAAACAAACATACCAAAAGTAATAAAAAAGTTTAACATTAATTATATACAATAAAAGGTTTAACAATAATTATATAAAATGATATATATATATATACAAAATACTCAACACTTTACTGCATCTAATTTTTAATTGCACAATACACATTCATGCTCTCTTTCACACACAAACTCAAAACTACTTCCAGTCTATCTCACACAGACACACCCTCACACACGACGTTGTTCCTTCACACGACCACATCCAACAAGCTCTCCTCATCGTCCCTGCTCAATATCCAGTTCTTTAGGAGGACCAAATATTTGTTTAGTTTACTACATTTTTAATTTTGTCAGGAATTTTATAGTAGAGTCTAGGTGTTATTACAGAGAAGAAAAATTAAGTAAACAGGGTTGCTTTCGGTACCTTTGATTTGCTTTCGCATCAAAAAATAATAAATTCTGTTGCAAAAAAAATGAAGAACCTTGACTCCTATTGTGAAATATTTTAAGGACTTTGTAGATAAACAAATAATGACGAGACAGTACAGAGAATTATGGAAACAATGGTAACGATGGCACCAGTCTCGTTTTATTTAATATAAGTCGTATGAACTTCTTCTGTATTACTATCAAAGCCCTAAGATTGGAAAAATACGTACCTCCCCAACAACCTACTATGGAGCATAGGTAATAAATTTTCCGTAACAAAATGGCGGCCCTAAACGTGTTGAAATAAATCGACATAAAGTTGCTAATATCTTAAAAAGGAAGGGTTGTTAGAAAGAATTTCAAGAAACAAAAAATGTTTATTTCAAAGTGCTTGGTCTAAAAAATTGCTTCCGAATCGATTTCGTAAATTTTATTTTTACTCCTCCATCTTAGAAGATTTTGTAAAAAATAAAATTTACGAAATCGATTTGGAAGCAATATTTCAGATCAAGCTCTTTGAAATAAACATTTTTGTTTCTTGAAATTGTTCTAACAACTCTTCCTTTTTAAGATATTAGCAATTTTATGTCGATTTATTTCAACACGTTTAGGGCCGCCATTTTGTTTTGGGTGGTCCGATTTTTATTTTCTGTATGTCATTTTCCTAGTCTTAAATAGACCTTTAAAATGAGGTATCACATGACCATACTTCCCATTTAAAAATTTTGAGTTGCCCCCGAAATCAATCATTTTTGGGGGCACTCAAAATTTCCAATAACGTAAAAAGAGACTTTGGATTAAGTTCCCCAAAAGATCTTTTATCGTTTTATCTTTTTATAATTTTCATCTTTTATCGTTCCCCAATAGATATTTGTTTGTTTTAACAAACAAACAAATTCAGGGGGGGGGGGCGAACTTTTTTTACACACAGTATAATAGTAGAGCGTGACAGAATAGAGCGTTTCAGAAAATATTAGACGGTAAAATCCGATTCACCGCCAGCAAACATTTTTTGGACGCAGTGCGCCTATAGAAGTTCAGGCACTGCCGTAATCTTTCGTAAACGTCCTGGAGTAGCGCATGCGCAGACAACCATAGACAATACCTCAGGTTTAGTTAACCGTAAGTATGTTCTGCTTCCATCAGAATCAAGTTCTAAGTCCTCCATGGTATTCGCCGTATTTTTCCATTTGGTCGATACGGTGTACCTGATGTGTTCAGTTAGATAATGAATACAACAACAAAAGCCGTCATCACTGCTGGAACTATAGTCTTCTAACCCCGGCACGCTCTTCGAAAACACGAAGCACTAGGCACTGACATTGAAATGTTAAGTGGTCCTACTTAAAACGTTAGAGAATTGTGTGAATAGGTCTGTTACATTGTGAATTGCACATTAAATTTGTCCGTAATGTGATGTTTCGCCAGTGTGAAAAGGCCTAAACAATGTTGACTAGGCCTATAGACTATCATTGCAATACCAAGGGCTAAGAGTTTCAATTTACGTTTACACCCCACTTGGAGCCTTTCCCCTATAGTATTAAAATTATATATACAAAATAACTCTGATAGCAGTAACGAGGAGGAATGCAAGAAGGGTGGGATCCACTTTTCCATTAATTCTTGGATCCTCCCCAGGTTATTCATCGCTGACCCGTGAACATAAAGACTTTCTGCGTTAAGTCACGGTGAATTTATAGAGTTGAACTAATTCCTTATGGCTAAGTGCCATTACTTTTACCAATTAAAGAAACAATTTGATTGATGTATTCAAACAAAAACAAACTAAACATTTTACATTCATTAGTTTAATCTCGACTTTTGTTTTATTTATAGTAATTAGCCCAGTCGGTATAGGTTTCAACTACCAGTAATTTGCAATACGGCTGAATTTTTTTTTTATAAGTACATTAAAGTATGTAGATTAACATAAAAAAAAGTTTACCAGTCTATCAATTTCCCAAAGTCGAAAAAAAAATCGATTATCATTTTTTTCTTTCGATTACCCTTAATATTTCGAGCTGAGATTAAGATAGAGGAAAATAAAAAATACCACCGTGTAGGGGAGGTATTTTTCAACAAAAAAGGTCATTTGTATTTATTTCGTCCGAGCAATGGTTTGTCTGGAAAAAATTCGATAATGCAGGTATGTATTTTGCAGCAGGGGAAATCACTAAAAGGGGACATCCTATTCATATATGAAGCGTTGGCTCATTCTAAATCGGCCGAATTTTAATATATCGAATTGAAACTTGACATAGGAGTTAAAATATATATTTTAAACATTTATGCTTAGTCTCAGCTTGTTATCTTGAAAATGACCCGGTCTAGGAGTCGATTTCGATTATCGATTTTAGGAGTACCGGACTCACGAACTAATTTCAATCTATTCCAGTTTCGTCAATTTTTGGAATATCAATATCAAATTTGTTCACCAGTATAAATATTCTTAGTAAGTATGAACGATTTTTTTCATGTTATTTTTAAAAACGAGGCGCTTGAAAATGATCTTCTGTTTTACCTATCTCGTTTTAACTATAACACCTTTGGATTCAACTACTCCATTTTCGACATTTTTGAACATATCGATTTAAAAATTGGTACAGAAGTTAAAAACACAATTGTTTTTTGCTATACTTATTTTAAAAACTATATTTAAAAAATTTACTAATCTGAAGCCGATTAACTCAAGCGTTTTGATGAAAAATCTAAAAAGGTCTAAAATTATACTTTTTTAATTTACTTGTGCTTTTAAAAATAAATCATGAAAAAGGTTTATACTCCTTGATCTTGTTTGATTCTATATATTTAACTTGTAAAAAAACTTTCAGGTTGATATTTTGAAAATTTTCTAAACTGGAGCTGTTTAAAATGAAATGGTGGGTCCGGTACTCCTAAAATCGAGAAACCCATTAATAAGTCAAGTGGCTCTAGATGGGGTACTTTTTAAGATAACAAGCTGAGACTCAGCATAAATGTTTAAAATATAACTCCTATGTCCTAAATGCTATAAATGTATAATTTTAACTCCTATGTCAAGTTTCAATTCGATATATTAAAATTCGGCCGATTTAGAATGAGAAAACGCTTCATATATGAATAAGATGTCCCCTTTTAGTGATTTCCCCTGCTGCAAAATACATACCTGCATTATCGAATTTTTTCCAGACAAACCATTGCTCGGACGAAATAATTACATATTACCTTTTTTGTTGAAAAATACCTCCCCTACGCGACGGTATTTTTTATTTTCCTCTATCTTCATACCAGCTCGAAATATTAAGGATCGATTATCATTTTTTTCCCGACTTTGGGAAATCGATAGACTGGTAAACTTTTTTTATGTTAATCTACATACTTTAATGTACTTATAAAAAAAAATCAGCCGTATTGCAAATTATTGGAACTTTTGGTCTAAATTTACCTCTACCGACTGGCCTAAATAGTGGTTTTAAAAAATTAACAAAAAGCGTATTTGTTGGTTTGAAAAAGTTACTTGCTTGTCTAAAAAATGCTTCATTAGTGTTAAGAGCGTTACATACATTATACAGGGTGTCCCCAAACTCTCTGGACCATTTTTGTGTATATGTTCCTGGGATCCAGACAAACATATTTCACAATTTAAACATGGGTCTACGGTGCTTATTTTTCGTCTGTCTGTCTGTATGTGTTTTTTACAAAATACTTAATATTTTTGGAAGTAGAAAAGATATTGAACTCAAACTTTGTATGTATATTTGGTGCGTAACCTTTTATCACTGTATGAAAAATTATAACATTATTTTAAATATTTTCAAAATGGTGGCCGTTTATAATTTGTAATGTCAAATATCTCAAAAACCGCTATAACTTTACAAAAAATTACAAGAAACAAAAAAGTTTAATTTTTTAATGGCAAACACAATTTTTTTTTTAAATTTTGTCTGTAACTCATAGGATAACAGAGATATTGACAAAAAAAGGAAAAATGTATTTCTTGGTAGTTGTCAACAAAACCCAGAATTACTCTAGAAACAAAATATTTTAAAGTTATTATGAGGTAAACTAATAAGTTATTTGCATAATGTTTTGAGCACATTCTGAGCTGATTCCAATAGCAAAAAATAATAAAAATGTTCGTATATTAATAGGTCTGGAAACGCTTCGTTAGAGAGAGCTGGCGAAAGATTTCACCCGTGTTTCAGATTACTCATAGATCTCAAATCTTTAAAAATAAATTACTGAATTATAAAATATCCTCCTTTTAAGTACAAATGTAACTGTAGCTTAATCAAGAAAATCGAATGAGAAATAACAACAATGTGACTATGTTTACAAATAAAAAATTAGCTGTATACTAAGACCGAATTTTGCGTTTTAGGTCAAATATCGCAACAATTACTGCAGTTACAGAACTGGGACCTATTTTATTAAATTTATCTGCTTATTTTACGTAAATTAAATTTAATTGTACACCTTAATTAATGCCCAACATATTTCAATAGGGAAATCTGCAACACGGGTGAAATCTTTCTCCAGCTCTCTCTAACAAAGCATTTCCAGACCTATGAATACATGAAAATTTTTATTATTTTTTGCTAGTGGAATCAGCTCAGAAAGTGCTTGAAACATTATGCAAATAACTTATTAGTTTAGCACATAATAACTATAAAATATTTTGTTTCTAGAGTCATTCTGGGTTTCGTTGACAACTACCAAGAAATAAATTTGTCCTTTTTTTTGTCAATATCTCTGTTGTCCTTTGAGCTACATACAAAATAAAAAACCATTGTGTTTTCCATTAAAAAATTAAACTTTTTTGTCTCTTGTGATTTTTTTGTAAAGTTAGCGGTTTTTGAGATATTTGACTTTAAAAATGATAAACGGCCACCATTTTGAAAATATTTTAAATAATGTTCTAATTTTTCATATAGTGATAAAAGGTTACGCAACAAATAGGTATACAAAGTTTGAGATCAATATCTTTTCTACTTTCAAAAATATTAAGTATTTTGTAAAAAACACATACAGACAGACAGACGAAAAAATAAGCACCGTAGACCCATGTTTATATTGTGAAATATGTTTGTCTGGACCCCAGGTACATATCCACAAAAGGGGCCCAGAGAATTCGGGGACATCCTGTATAAGTTACATACATTATTAGTTCAAAATGTTTCTACACAAAAATATCATCGGCTCAGTTAGGGTGTTTTTAAGACTTTATACCCCTATAACTTTTAAACGGTTAGTCGTATCAAAAAAATCCCCCTATATTTTATGATGATTTTATATTTTACAAGTTATTTTAATACTTTTTTATTCTCGGTGTTTTTTGAGATAAAAAATTTCAAAGTCGCCTAATTAAACAGAACTAAAATTCCAGGGGAGTTACTATTTAACCTTTTTCAATAGATCTTATAGATTCCAAGAGAAACAGCTGGCACACTTATATCAATCACCCTGTATTTAATATAATTCAAATTTGTATGAACAAATATACAACACGACTTAAAAAAAAAAAAAAATGTAGAAACTACGTTGGAAGATTGAGGTTAAACTTTGAGTTACATCTTAGTAAAATACTTTATAACTCAAGAAATTTTGCCATACGTTTCTAATAAAATGTGACTTTAAACAAAATCGATTAAATATATTGTAGAATTATCGATAAGGTAGGTGGTTACATTATAAACTTATTTTTGAATATATAAAAATAAATAGCAGGTAAATATTATTATTTTGTATCTGTTTACAAAATAACTTTTACTCGTATTTTTAAATAATTTTTGGAACGAAGTGCCTTAACGCGGGTTGCTGTAGGAGGTAAGAAATAGAAAATGTAATGTGTAACGAAAAAAAGTGTTATTAATTGGTTGCTATGGCAATGACAAATATAAAATGCAAGTAACTAAAAAGCGTTATCAAATTGGTTTCAATGTCAATGAATGTAAATACCTTCAAGAAACTTGTGTTTTGGTTCATCAATTTAAATTAAGAGACGATCGGTTCCGTCCGGCGTAGTACAGATAGTATCGTCGAGCGCTGAAATACATTCAATAGACATAAACTGTTGGTTCATCAGTCTAGGCCTAACCTAAAATTATTGTGTGTATATTCAATTTATTTTACCTGCTTTAACGGCAACATACATACAATAATTTTAGGTTATTCCTAGAAGGTAATTTTAATTTTAGTTTCATGATTTTGGTAACCAAGTCACTTCATAAAATGAAATAAATACAGGAAATTACAATAGTATTTTACCTGATTGTTAGTCCGTCTTGTGACTTCTTGAATTGTAATACTTAGGACGCGTTTCGAGACCGTAATCCCATTACCAAGTATAAAATATATTCATCACTGTTCAGGTCGTCATATACACACACACAAACACAAACACATTAAAAACACAAAGTACACAACACATAATTTATAGTGCGACACGGATTGAGCCTGTTTGTGTACACCATCTTATCGTCTATGATACACTTATCGTCTTTGGTTTGATAATGATCTGAAAGGATAGATCGAAACCGGTCATCTGTGAAAGAAAGACAGAAAAAGGAATAGAAGTTGACGTCTTTTCAATGAAGGTACGTTATTAAACATTAACATTAAACGTATGGAATGTTATTATTTTATTGTTTGTATAAAAAACGAACTAATAATAAACGTCAATTGAAAGATTAAATTATGTGTACATGTTGCCGTTAAGGCTGGTAAAAGAATTGAAGAAAAGGCGTGATGAACTTCTTTCCTGATGGGGATCCCACGACCGCACAGATTTACTTTTTTTTATTGCTTTTACTATGTAAATTATTGTGTTCCAATGAATAAATTAATTTTGTATCAAGCAACTTCTTTAAGTAATTTGCAAATGCATTTATAAGAAAAAAAATAACTAAAAGGGAACTAAAGTATTGTAAAAAAACCTATTGTAAATTTTAATATTTACAAATTAATGTCGAAAACACCAGTTTAATTTATGTACCTATTTTTGAAGTGATAACTTCTATTGGCCCGTTGGGCACTTTCGACTTGGCTATGTTTTCGAAATCTCGCGTCACGCCAGATTTCTCGCGAGATCTTGCATCACGCCAGATTTCCCGCGAGATCTCGCATCACGCCAGATTTCTCGCGAGATCTCGCGTCACGCTTTTGTTTAGACACAAGTCAGATCGTGGAGAGGGAATATTATTAATACATTATTTTAATACATTATTTACATTTATTAGCATAGCAATCAAATTAACACATAAGAATTAGTTAATATAATATAACAGCTGATTTCGCCCATCATCTGTAATTCTTAAACAAAACCCAGCGTAGATTATATTTTGGGGTTATGTTTACAACTTCAACCATTAAAATTTCTTGTGATGTTAATTTTCTTATATATTAGTTATACAACTAATGTAGGCTTCTATAACTATAAGTTATATGGGCTTCTACACGTTATAAGATTTGCTTTGGGGTTATAAACTGTATATAAAACTAACCTTTGATCATCAATATATTCGTTTATACAAATTTAAAGAAGGATACCTACTGTTTAACTTCGCAAACATTCGTACATCTTTGTATAACATATTTGATTATTAATTTCTTTACTGTAATATTAACAACTTCTAAATCATTTGATCTATCAATATGAAATAAAAGGTAACTAAAAGATAATATTTTTACCTTTCTTTAAATATATAATAACGGATATAAATACACAATTTGAACAAATAGGCCTACAGTTTTATAATCCTTATAATTGTACACATTTACCGAGTTAAAAATCCCCGTAGTCATAGAAGTTATCACTTCCAACGTGTGGTCTTAAGCACACCCAGTTAATTTTTTTCCTATTAAATTATTTTCCAAAATTTAATAAATACATACATGAAAATGTTTGTGTAAATATATTAGTAGGTTTTAGTTCAACATTTCACTTATTAGCGAATTGCCATAAGAAGAAAGCTGAGTTATCGTAGTGACGACTTATGGTGGGAGTGGTCAATGAGCACTCATGGTCCCCAGAACAAACCAACTTAAAAACTAACCAACTTAGTCATGAATAAATTTACTTTTTCCGTTATTGTTGCTAGTGGAATCAGCTCAGAAAGTGCTCGGAACATTATGCAAATAACTTATTATTTTAGCTCAAAATAACTTTAAAATATTTTGTTCTTAGAGTAATTTCTGGGTATTGTTGACAACTACCAAGAAATACATTTTTCATTTTTTTTTTCAATATATCTGTTGTCCTTTAAGCTACAGACAAAATAAAAAATTCATTGAGTTTTTCATTAAAAAAGTAAACTTTTTTGTCTCTTGTCATTTTTTTGTAAAGTTAGCGGTTTTTGAGATATTTGACTTTAAAAATTATAAACGGCCACCATTTTGAAAATATTGTTCTAATTTTTCGTACAGTGATAAAAGGTTACGCAACAAATAGGTGTACAAAGTTTGAGCTCAATATCTATTTTACTTCTAAAAATATTAAGTATTTTGTAAAAAAACACATACAGACAGACAGACCGAAAACGGAATGAGATAGGACACATGTTATGTTAAATTTTTTATTTCTTTTGACATGCTGAATAACGTGACAAAGTTTGTTCATATGGTCGCAAGACACCCTGTATACTGGGTGTTTTACGGGAACCCTGACAAACTTCAGGAAATGGATTCTTGTATCAAGGGAAGAAAAACATGTTATGTAAACCCCATTTCTTTCGTACTTATAGCGGAAAATTGTTTTTTCATGTTTTCCATGTAGTTAAATCGTTTTTTACATCTAGACAAAACGTTAGTAGTGTAGAGATATCGTGTTAAAATTTAAAGCAGAAAATTCTGCAGACATACTATTGGTTTTTAGTCAGAAAATAACAATAACTATTCGGTAGTTGCCCTACAAATTGTAAAATTTATTTTAAAAAATCAAGCTTAAAACATATTTTTTTAATTTAACGCGCTTTTCTGTGAAACCCGCTTGACAACTTATGCTGCAACCTTACCAGAATTTGTAAAATTTTATGTAGAACATGATTTTATGATGACTTCCTTAGTTTTATAAGCAGTATTAGAAGGATTTTTTATGATTGTAAAGTAATACAAGCACATGCTACAGCACAAATGTTTTTATTACTATAAATTTTAAAATTTCTTAAGTTTTCAAAATCAGATGCCGTGCTATTTTTGACATGTTAAGACTTTAATAATACATGAAACTAAAACAAGATTATAAATACATTTTTACCAGGTGAGATGTTTTGCAACTTAGAAAACTATAACCTAATAATAATTCCATAACTTACAGAAATTTGTTATATAGTAAGTTTCCAAAATGTCTTAAATTAGTAGCTTTGCAGGTATCAAGTTGTTTTTCATATATCTCTGGAGGCAGCACTTTACGAAACAATAAATCAACATTTTGTCTGCAGTGTTGTACTAAAATATTGGAAAACTTAATACTAGGTTCATATTTTTAATGGAGATAGCAGCATTTTCCTGACTATTGTAAAATTACGATAATCAGTTTCGAATTTTAACAAACCAGGTAGCAGCACCTTACGGATAAAAAGATTTGCTCAGAGGTGTAATTATCGATAAATTCAGTGAGGATTTATTATTCTGCTTTGGAGAGATTTTTAACAGTGGGACAGGACAAAATTTATTGTTTCTTTAAAAAAAATGTGCCGCCTCACTGAGGAAATGTTGATAACTATTTTTGCAGATTAATTTTACAATATTGCAACCAAATATTGGGATCATGTTGGCATTGGTAGTCGCAAGTTTCGTATCAGTCCCGTGATGTGCTGCTACCTGAAGACTTTTAAATTAACTATTTCAAAATAGTTGTTATTATTTTTTTTAAGAAAAAGCGCTGTTTACAAATTTTGTCTCGTTTCACTGAGAAAAATGACAGAGCACGGAAATTATAACTGATGTACCGTAAGGTGCTGCTACCTGGTAGATACATTTAAAACTATTTATAATTATATTGCTACATGTTGGAAAGTGCTGCCAACAACAACAAAATTGTGAACTGTTATTAATTTAGCCCAATAGTTATTTTGGTAAATAATTACTGTCCGTAAGGTGCTGCTACCTGTGATTATTTTTCATAACAATATATTCCTATTAATTTAAGAATCTGTAAAGAACATTTATTTACTAAGGCAGATTGAAATGATTGAATTTTATTATTTAAACATAAGTAGTAGTACGGTACTATTAATTGTCATCTCCTTTCAAATTATTTATAAGGTTTTAGGTTTATTTAGAAGGTTAACATTTGAAAGACAGTGATCCAGTTAATATTTTAGACTTATTGACACAATGACAGCTAAACTAGCAATAAG